>KZ808382.1:29972-46156 GCA_000696205.2 Oncopeltus fasciatus | reverse complement strand
AAAAAAAAAAAAAAAAAAAAAAAAAAAAAAAAAAAAAAAAAAAAAAAAAAAAAAAAAAAAAAAAAAAAAAGCTATAATTTAGTAAATAGCTGATAAACCGAAAGGAAATCAAGCTATTCAAGTTCGTACCTTGATGCCCTCCCGATCCACATTAGAGAAGCTTTGAATGTGGTTCGTTAAAATTTATGTGGAATATTCTCTACGCACCTTAGCGTCCGCAATTTTGAACATAATGAAACTAAACTTGGTACTAAGCTTTTTTTTTTTTTTGCGAACCTTTGGATGAGTTCGTTTTTGACTTAAACCAATCGGGTAAGGAGCTTAGCAGGAGGGGGGAGACAAAAATGTTATATCGTAATATCTTTGTTTATGTTAGAGTTATGATACTTGTGTACTTAAAATGTAATTAAGAAAGCATTTAAGAATGTAATTTTAAGTGTAGGGTGTGATCTTTAACTTTTAACAAAAGAATCATAACATAGGTATTTAGGCATTTCATTTCAAGCCGTTAAACGATTAATTTTTGATTGGAATCGGATAAGGGGGATAGGAGGCATAGAAGATTAAGAAATANACATTAAAAAAATAATATATTTTTAATATAAATATAGAAGTAAATAGAAGATTGTAAATTCGAGTTTATTTTTTTTACATATATAAGCTTAAGGGCACGCCAAAATTTATAATCGTAATATCTTCGTTTTTATTTGAATTACGAAAAACCTCATGGTAGGATTATGTTTATTAACATTTTACAAGAAACTCTTTTTAAGAAAAAAATTTACTAATGTAACTACGATGAGTGTACTTTCCTTCACTCTTTCTTCCCAGTTAGTCTAAGGCATAGCTTAGTGGTCATACAATTTTCGCACATTATATGTAGTTCTTGGCTTGTAAATTAAATTTCGCCATTTACACTTATTTAAAACCATTTTTAATGATACATGGAAAATTTGCTGGGATTACGTAGCTTTTGCGTTATGTACTTTGTTAGACCTTTTTTCTTTTTGTTTATATATGGGAAGGATGGGCTTTAATTCTTCAAACTTAATTCCAGTCTATTCATTGGTACTGGGCATTAAAGACTAGTAAATTTAACTTATAATTATATGAACTCATTGTCATGTGTCATCTACCATTATAAATAACTTACTCATTTTCTTTGGTTGAATAAGCTCTCGGCCCTGCGCTACTCATAGTCAACGATTTTCGAAAATTTTATTGTCGGATATGCCGGCCACCTAGAATGCCCAAGAGAAACCATAAATGGAGATAGGTGCAACAAATGCCCTGAGCAAATACGCCAAGTGGAACTGCTGTACAGGTCACGCATAGAGATATATGTGTTTGAGTTAGCATTATGTATTCTGGGATAGCAGCTGCTCAAGGCCAAGGATCATCATGTCTGGCTGTCTGAAGGCTTTCGGCATCTCCCTATCTGTCAATGAACGATTTGTATTCAAAGGGAAATATCCAGGACCAACCTCGCTACCCTTCCGTTTTCCTCAATCGTCATTTGTCTCTGGTACGTAAATATATATATATNTATATATAATAAATGCGTGTGTGTAATAAATGTATATATACATGTTATTCGCACACTTTCACCCGAATTTTTTTTTTTTTTTTTAATAGCCAAAATCGGAATTTCCTTTTGCTTACCGTTGACAGAGTTAGCTAATGGCTTAGACATCCGACATTGAGAAGGATATCTAAAAGAAATGCTAGTAACTTTTTTAGTTTCTTTATTCTTATTGCTTGAAAAAAACATTTATGTTTCAATATTATGTTAAAAAATAAAACGTAATATTAAACAGTTAATGAGAGGGAATAGAATAGAAAAATCTATCTGTCCAGCCCGGATAGCAGGAGATCCTGGTTCGATTCCTGCCTGGGACAGATAGATTTTTTTATTCTATTCCCTCTCATTAATTGTTTAAAATTTACGTGGGATAAAAAACCACAACCAAATAAAATATTTAAAACGTAATATTGCGTAAAATATGATTTCTCGTTTTTTCATTAAATATTTGTACAAATAAGACTCAGAGTCGAAATTTAATTTAAAACCACATGATTATTAATTATGTGTAAGAGATGGAAAAGATCTTTTTCCTACATTTAGGTTCTGACATAATGTTATATAAAACGTGCAAGTTCTATGTGACACGGTTTAGTTTCGCATGTTTTACGTATATATGAGTATAATGAGGATTTGAATAAAAATTGGCGTGTGATCTGGACTTCTTGACGCATAGTTGGGCTGCAAAATTTAGATTTTTTTTTTTTTTTTTTTTAAATAATAAACTGCGGATACATGAAAGCTATGTATATATGCATACATGTAGTTATTTTTGTGTCCTCTGTTGGACGGTGCCCATCAGAATAATTACATTAAAAGCCGTGTGATGGTGGCAAGGTGAATAGCTCTGAGGAAGCGTTGGAAGAGTCGCTGTAGGTGTTCGTGGGGAGGGCGAAGTAAGCCGAGGATAGCCGACGGGTGCGCGCCAAAACTGCATCTCCTCACACCTCTGGTGGGGGGGGGGGGGGGGGCTCCGAGCTCCGTTCCCTCCGACAAAGAGCAGCCGTGAATAAAATCCGTGCACCTAGGGCCAGTGCGTGAATGGCTTGTGACGCTGCAGTTATTTGGGCCGAGGTCGCCTTGTTTTCAAGAAGGGCAACTTCTTTATCAAACCGATAAGCCTGTAGCAATGAACTCAGTCATATATTGATAGTTCCTTAACCGTGTTATGAGGAAATTGAATACATTTTTTTTATTAAAGTAGTCTTCATATTTAGTGAATTCACCGGAAATAGTAATTTCAATATTATTCCATAAGTACTTCACTTTTGATTTTGCTTCATTATGTTAGCGTAATAGTCGCTAAAAAATACTCCAATATCAATTATTGCTTTAATATATAAATTAAAAGCTTTAAAAGAACCGAAGTAGATAGCAAGCAAATTCATCACATCTTCACGACTCAAAAATTGCTCAGTAATCACAATGACATCGTCTCTTTTCGTAAATACATCGACTTCAAAGTTATTTTAATCAATACTTAGTGGTGTCGTAGATTTAAGTCATTTCTAGATTGATATTTCTCATATGTAGACTGAAGAATTCATGACTGACTGACTGACTGTTCTTGTTAACCATTCCTAGTTCGTGTATTCGTTTTACGAGACTGAGAGGTCCAGATGTGGCCGATGCAATGGCTTTCTATGCAGTACATGTCATTGCTATGCACAATATAGAACTGTTCCAAATGAGAACTGGTAAGGTAAGGCCAAAGCAGGTATTCTTTTTCTCTTTCTATGTATGCTGGCGCTTGCAAATACGTCGTTGACGTTCATTCCCTAAGAAACGTACAGTCAGTAGGCCATCGAGCCAGATGTTAGGAACTCACAAGGAACCGCTAAGAAAATATGTACGGATGAAAAAATTGTTTTGTTTTTTTTTCCCCGCCGCAAGCATGTTACTTTTTCTAGCAGCTGCGGATCATCTGACCAAGTGTTCTTTTGATCATCTGTGTTTTAGTCAACAGGTGCATCGAGCACGTGCTACATCTAGCTTCCACCTGCGCCGGTATATTTTATTGATCCTTGTTTTTTTATTTATTTTTCCCCCGTTTTTTTCTTAATCTTCTTATTTTGCCACGCGGCATGGCCAGATGAAATTTGCCTTTACGTCGCAATTCAAAAATGTATATCAACTACTTATGTGCGACTGTGTAAAGTGTGTTGCCTTGGGTTGAGAACAGCTGGCCGTCGAGTGACTATTTATAGACAGCCATGTTATAACCAGAACAAGTTGATTATTTGTAGTTGTGCTACGTGTTGTTTTTTTGTTGTTCGTATTTTTTGGTCTTTAGATGATGGTTACACGGTTAAGTTTGTTATATATTGTCCAAAAGCCGACTATCATAAGTCAAGAGACTAATAGACAGACAACCATTCTTTGCTCAATTAATCCATTATTTGTATTTTATTTTTCTTATATGATCTTAATGTTCTAATCCGTTTACTAGATTTTATCTGGACAAGTATATGCTGCGCGATTGTACTTTTTTTTTCCACACTGAATTAATGAAGTGTGAATCCTAGGCTTCAGTGGTTTGTAACCATTTATTGACTAGGGTTAATCTGGTTGCAGGTTTTCATTGCATTCATATGACACCCAATTTCTGCAAGCGCTGCACAAAATAAATATTATGGCAGCTGTCCTAAGTTTCATTTAACAATATTAAGCCTCTACAGTTATATATTATAAGGTAACTATAAGTCGGGTCGTTATCTTCGATATCTTGTGTGAAATCTCGTGACCATTTGTTTTATGTCCTCTGCGGAGGATGAATTGAATTCTAGCTCTATTCTAGATAATAGTAACTCACGACCTTGAGTTTATATAATCTCTCTTATCTCATAGTTGTTTTAGCAGTCAAGTATTGATAATTCTAAATGTCTTAGTCAAGTATTGATAATTTTAAATGTCTTAGCTACTTTGAATTTGTGGGGGGTTGGGGGGAGTATGAGGAAGAAGGATTGAGGAAGAAGCGGAAGTGGGTATTACTCCTTCATTGTACGTCCAGAGAACGTGTAAGCCTTGGAAGGACCCTGGTGGCCGACTGAAATCGAGAGGAGACAGAGTGGGGACGACAAGGCCGCTTGCCCCCCCACCGCCAACCTCCCCTACCTGTCCCACCTGGGTTCAACGGCACCAGACAGACCCTCTCCTCACCGGCCCATTTTCCACTCCAACGGCTCCTTTATTTATTATTTTTCACTTCTCGAAAGGAATAAGAAGCCACCGACTGGCCTTAAGCAAAATTCAAAAGTGGAGGTGGCATAGTTGTTTGCCGCCGAATTCGTTAGTGCCCGGAGAGGGAGAGAGTGAGTGAGAAGGGGATGAATAATGGATTCATAGTAATGAATTTTTGCATGTTGTTTTCTGAGTTTCAAGCAGGAAAAACCTTTCTGAAATTGAGACAATGACTTATTACTATTTATAAAGAAGAAATGACTCACATCGGCTGAGTTGATTATTTTGTGAGGGGATTTTGTAAGAGTTTGAATATTGCTCTGACTATATCAATCATTACCTTTCAAAGATGAAAAAAAAAAAAAAAAAAGCTGGCGTTAATGACCTCAAAATAAACAACAATATTTAACGATCAATCTGATAAATATTATTGGAGTATTGATCAATTATTCCTTAAGATTAAGTTTAGTCTATTTAAAAATACATTGATAAAAAAAAAGTGCATAGGGTGGTAGGATAAAAACAGTGTTATCACAATTGTTTTGTTATGACTAGTCAAACTTTTATATAATCACTACCGTGAACAAATAATATTATGGGACTATCGGTATTATATCGTAGGCTTGTAATGTACGTTTGTTTCATGTTAATAAATACAGTACAGAATTGTCTTTTTAAAAAGCAGTTTTTCCTACGCCTTTAGCTCTGGAAGGAGAGTTCGATGTATGTATCCTTGAGCTCAGAAGGGAAAAAGAGGAAAAGGAATACGAGGCTAAACGAACCAAAATCGGAATTTGGTTGAAGTATTTAGGACTATTAGGGCAGACAGAGTAAATAATTGACAGATATAAAGAGGTGTTGAATTCCAGACTATATATCATTAAATTTGAATATCTCGTATTGCTAAAGAGGAAAAGGAATACGAGGCTAAACGAACAAAAATCGGAATTTGGTTGAAGTATTTAGGACTATTAGGGCAGACAGAGTAAATAATTGACAGATATAAAGAGGTGTTGAATTCCAGACTATATATCATTAAATTTGAATATCTCGTATTGCTAAAGAGGAAAATTCTTTGCTTTTTGGAGCAAAACTCCTAAATTGTTCTAGGCCAATCCAAATTTAGGAATAATGTTTTTCATACCTTATATTCTCCGTCTTAATTGGTTTCTGCCCATCTCCTGTTGGCGAGCGCTTTCGGACATTGTCCATCTTCTGGCCGAATACATACGTCCACTGTCACGGTCTGTATTCAACAGTTGAATGTATTCGGCCAGAAGATGGACAATGTCCGAAAGCGCTCGCCAACAGGAGATGGGCAGAAACCAATTAAGACGGAGAATATAAGGTATGAGAGTTCTATATTCATTGGTGGTAGAAATTATAACCCTTTAGATAATAATGTTTTTGTTTCTTAGGAAAAAGTGTAATAATGTTTAAATTATACTGAAAGATTTCTCGTTATTCCGTTACAATCTTGGCTAAACATGTTCCACTTATTACTTCGGTACCGTCGGGCAAGCTTTAAATGCTTATTCCTCATTCCAATTACTTAGAGTCAACGTGCTGGGGGGTCAGCTTGTATGTTAGTAGAATATAAACATTTTTATATTTAATGTATCTATAATATATAACCAGGATTTATTCTCGCTAATTCCTTTTATTCACACTTGCGATATAAGAATAGTAGTTCCAAGATAAAATTTGGTTCGAAAAATTTGTAATTATGATACCGAGCGCGCGCGCGCGCGCGTGTGTGTGTGTGTGTGTGTGTGTGCGTGTGTATGATGGAATGTGCAGGTTGATATTCACAGATATGTTTCATTCTGCGGTAAAATAGAACGAGAATGAGGCTTTCTTTTGAAATCTAGATTAAAATTAAAACATGTCAGTACTTCAGATCTATGGGTATTTTCTATTCATGTAGCATGGCCTATAAATGTGTGAATAAATGGGCCCTTCTTAGCAAGTTTAATTTTTAGGGCAGTGATTTATAATCCTTTGCTTCACCGAAAGAGGACAGAACGGGGTCATTGAATTTCAAAGAGATAAGCTGAGGTAGCTGGGTATTTGTAAGAGGGAAACTTGACAAACGTTTGACAGGTTCTATGCTTTGTCTTGGGACAGGTTTTTTTTTTTTTTCGTCTCTGCTTTTCTGTTTCCAATAAGTGGTTCAATAAATGTTTCAAAATACATTTTGATCTTGATTAATTACATTTTTTAAATTCTTCTTTCCGTTGAGTGGATTTAACTAATTTTGCTTCGATTCGTTTTCCAAACAGATTGTTCAATAGGACATCACACGTTTTATTTAACCTTTAGCCTTTTAATGTGTGCCATCCCTGGTTTATGGTATTGAGATTGTTTTCTTTAGTTGAAAGAAGTTTGATTTTTGAAAGCCTATTCATAATATCAAGAGTGAGGAGAGGTAAGTCAGGGATTCGGTATTAGGAGCTGAATAAATAAAAACTGATTTTTAGACAAAAAAAGGTTGTTTTTTTTTTCGCGAACGTGTTTCGGCCTAAATTTCTGGCCTTCATCAGGGTAAATAGAGTGATGGGGAGAGACCTGCTCTTCGGTAGCTGTATCAAAACTGAAGCCATGAAATTTTATCAGTGATGATTTAGTTAACGTAGAGCAGAAAACTCTCTCTCTCTCCCCATCCCACCATTTGCTCTGATGAAGGCCTGAAATTTTAGCCGAAACGTGGTAGAAAATAAAAATAATGTTCTTAATTATTCAGCTCCCAAGACCGAATCCCTGACTAATCTTTCCTCATAAAGCTCGATGGTCAACTAGTAACTTTCAAAATAAAAAAGAGTTTTCGAAAGATATATAACATTGTTTATGGAAGATATGAACGATGGATTTCGTTCGGTGGATTTTCCTGCAGTAGAAGAATCTTATCTCTACTTGACTGTCAAATCTCTGTTGTTTTCTCTATGGACCTTTTGGTTTGGAGTATTCTTTATAAGTTTCATTAAGAAAAAATATCCTTAACGAAACTTCTGCTTCCCAATTATTAAACCCAACTAACTCTTTCTGACTAAGGCAACATCTCTAGTAATGTTCCTCATACTGCATGTAAATAAATCTATTTGTCTTTACATTTGTGACTTGCCACCATACTCGTTATTATTCGTTCGTATTGTGTCATGACTTTTCATGTCTAATTTAGTTTTGCGATAAGCCTTTATATGTTTTCCTGAAAGTTATCTAATGTCTGGTATATAATATATATATTAGATATATCTCATATTCACTTAATATTTTACAAAATCATTTCTCTTGTTACCTATGTTATTCTTTGAAGACGTTCAAAAATCTATAATTTTACTTATAATTTTATAACTTATACTTTTTTGTTTTCATTACATTATACCTAACAATTTATACCTAAAATATATCTGCACCTAACAATTATCCCTCGGCATAACAATTTATGCCTAACAATGTCTAACTTATACCTTACAATATGGCTACACTTAACAGTAAATAATTAATTATTTTTTGTTTTTCATTTGCTGTAACGGGTTAAAACTGTTTAAAACTTGGTATACTTAAGTTCAAGAACCTTTTACATAGATTTATGTGATGTGTAAGTCCTAAGAATTGGGTAAACTCACTTGAGAGAAAGGGAATAATCGAAATTACTGATATTAATTAAATACCGTTTGTGTATTTTGAATATTCAACAGAAATGGTTGGAAAAATCTATATTTTAACAGTACTATTGATGATCTCGCGTTAGCTCCATGGCAAGTACCTGCTAGTCGTCTTTCGTATAAAAATTATTAAAGGTATGGCTTTGCAATCTTCACTGCACAATATACTTTCACGATTGATGAGGTGGTTGGGGTTCAATCATAATTTCGATTAATGTGCATTTTTGTATTATTCCCCTGCGTTTTGGCTTACATGGACTATCATGAAGGCGAGAGGGGATTTTATAGTTTAACAAAATAATCATGCCTTCATGATAGCCCTGAAGATCCAGTTCATCATTGAATAATAAAATATGCATATTTAAGAGAATTGTGTTGTTTTTTTGTTTTTTTAATTCTATTTTAACTTTTGGACCGAAACTCAACTACCTCTAAAATCGTATGTCTCCACAGTGAAGTATTTCTTCTTTAGAAGTATGTTTCGTCTCTGTAACTTCTCTTAATAACCTAACAAAAAGGAAAATTAACTGGGAGAGTTACAGATTGTCCCTTGATCAGCTGTTAATAGTTCACGTTCATCCCACCTCACTTGAAGAAATAAACACGGCAGTAAATGAACTTAATAAACTAATCTTCATTTTTTTATTTTCTGGAGCATTTCAGAACCGTGTCTCCTAAAAAACTGCATCACCTCATGCCACATTCAATATCATCGAGGATAAAATAAAAATAAATGAGACGAATATGACAGAACACGGGTGATATCACCCACACACACAATACACATATTAACACACCATCATTAGTTAAAACAAACAAAGTGCTCATTTAATGCTCACTTTAAATTATCTACAACTCATTGAACTATAATTGAACAGTTTTAATCCAATCGAAATGCGGCATAGAAAAGAGTGATTTGCTGACAAAAATAAATGTACACCCTAGGTAGGATTTTTTTTTTTTTTTTTTTTTGGTTTGGTTTTTACCTAAGGGACATAAATTAAGCAATAGAGTTTATTTTTGTTGAAATCATTTAAAAAGAAAGTTAAAGACGACAAAAAACATCAGAGAAATGTTGGGTTAAAAAGGAAAAGGGAAAAATAAAATAAATAAAATAAAGAAATAAATAAAAAAGCAATGAATTTAAAAGGATTCTTTAAAAAGTAGTTCTAGTTATCTGGTGTTATGGCTTTTCGGTAGATAAAAAGGAAAGAACCCTGAGGTTTGAGTGGACAAGGGGACGCATGCGCCAGGCTGTCCAGGGTCGTCTGCCAGCCGACAGGTAGATTAGTGCCAGCCCGAATAATAAAGAGGTTGTCCATCGCCACGCCCACCCCCAAACATTTCTACTGGCGTCACAGCAAACACTGAACCCCTAAACAGTTCAGACAGGGAAGAGGATTTGGAGGAGGCGAACCATGCTGCGAACTCACGAAGCAATCGAGTATTTCCCATGTCTGCATTTCCATTCAATTCGGTACAAAACCGAAAATGAACTATAAAGAGTAAATGGAAGCAGAAAAGGAAAATGAAGATAAAATGTAAATTGCCTACAAAAACACATTACTCATCAATGATACTGAACATATACGTATCGAAAATGATATTTGACTCTTATAACGTTCTACATTTAGAGTGAGAGAGAGAGAGAGAGAGAGTGAGTGTGTGTGTACACATGATAAAGTTTCTTTTCAAGTATAATTTGACCAACCCATGCGTTATTATATTAAAACGTATACCAACTATATGCTCTGCATCTTAATTCCCAAGATCAACTTATAGATCATAATAATTCTGAATAGAAGAATTAATTTAAGCACATCTATTCATTCTCTTAGTATCTAATTTAACGATTGGTAATATTTTGAGGTAATCGGAGTAGGGAAATCTATAAAGATTAATTTCTGTCTCAATTTCTCTTTTCACACATTTTCATAGAAACTGAAAACTTAGGTGTGGAAAACAGTTCTTAGTGAATAAAGCTGGGGATTATAAAGTGCGTGTCAAAAGATGACAATTATATATTTATATCCCCCTCCCCCTCCACCCTGAGAAACTTGCTATAACGAAGATGGTGGTCCCTAAAGAGTCACCATCTTGGTTAAGTTCGTTGATATAAACCTTATATTACACAGTTTTCTATGTAATACCATGTGTTACTTATTTTCCTTTCATAACAGTAATATTTATGACATTGTTAGCGATTTTTTAAAATTCAGTCTTCTTCTCCTTTTCAAACCTCTCGTATCTTTAGTCAAGAGCTACCTAATCTATATAATATAAAAAAGGTTATCGAGTTTTTTATTAAATGATTTTTTTTTTTTTTAAGTTGAAGGCGCAAGGTCGTGAATAAACGTTCGTTGTACGATCGAGAAAAAAACAGTCATTAGAGTTCAACGCTCATTTAAGGAGATTATTTACCTTTTAGCTATTAATAGCTTAAAATTAATAATTCGATAAAGGCGTAAGTGAAAGATATTACATAATCGGCTAAATTTTGTTCAAATATTTTGTTTCATTTAAAAATAAATGTATACTATAAATAGTAGAAGTACTATCCTTTTAAACTAAGGACTTATATTACTAACCAAGATTAATTTTATTTATACTCATATGGTACTGTATATATTTAGTATGAATTAATTTGACAGAAGACTGTTAGAATTGTGAAAATTAATCAAAGGAGTTAAATTAATTGAAAAGAGACTTCGTCTGGGTTTTTAATAACTGCCGTGCCAATGATTCATAAATCTTATTTTATATTTAAGCTATCTAACCTTAAGAAAAAAAAAAACGTTTGGGTTTATATACTAGTTTTTTCAAAGATAGACTAAAGTTTGCCTAATTTTATATTGACAAGTGTTTTAACCATGGAGACAGAGATTCTATATGGAGCATGGGAAAAGTTAGTTTACTTTATTTTTCCTACTTAAAAGTTGGGTCTTGATATTTTTAGGGGTGTTATATATTTTTTTTAAGTTTTCAGAAACTCCTGCTAATAATATTTATATAAATTCTAATTAGAAATAGTCTGTATAAGTTTTAATCATACCTTATATGGCGGTGTCATATCAAGTATTTGCTTTATTTAGTTATTTAATTCTCTATGATCGTAGGTCCCTTAATATAAGTAATACTTGTTTAGTTTGTTAACATTTAGCACATCATAAGCTACTTAGAACTGTTAAGTGTACATTTTAATTGTAGTTTCTTTCTCACTTCAATTCATAGTTAACAAAGGGAAGGAAAATTATTTTAGTTTTTTTAAGGAATGCTCTGTTTTAAAATTTCATAAATTGTATTCTCTTGGGGGTCTGTAATCAAAATAAGATGTCGCCTATTTTTCCTTTTTCATTTAAAATGAAATCAATTCATGGTCACTTAAAGTGACTATTGTCCTATAGGAGTGTTATGCAATGTCTCCCGATATCGCTATCGATACTGTCATAGTGTTATGATTTGTTAACTTATCTTGTGGTATGTGTGATGGGGGCAGAAACGCGTTTACAGATGCGCGATCCTCTTCAGTGCCTATAAAATCATTGAATATTATATTAGCTTTTGCTGAACTGTTAGTCTCAGAAGTACTAAAATCAAGTTTTCTAAATAGTGATTTGTTAGTGCCTCTATATTTAAAAGAATCTGCCCCAAATGAATTTTCTATGCTAAATAATTTATTGGATTGAACATTTTGAAGATGTTAGAATTTTCAGCAACGTATTAATTCTTCTAAATTCTAATAAATTCTTCTAAGCCAGGGGAATGGGAATTGAGAAATAGACCAAATCTTTTTATAGTAAATCCTAATAGATCTTAGTTTTGACGACTACGTTTAGAGAAAGTCAATCATTTAAACGTCTCATTCACAAACAGACTTGAAAGTACTTATTTTATTCGACTTTTTTACGAGGAATTATCGGAATTAGAAGAGTGATACTGAGTATCTACGAAACTTTCTAGTAATTTTATTAGTGCGACTCCTTCATTGATCGATAGGAAGCTATTGAGAGAGACATTATTCATCTTTAAGTACTATTATAGGATGAAAGATTATTTTCTTGTGACTTCGCCTATTAAATGAGAAAGAGACAATTTCCTATCATCGTCTCACTAAATGGCTTAAATATAATTTCCCTGGTGATAACAATTGAAAGTAGAGGTTTTTTTGGGGGGTGGGGGGGGGTCCTCTACTAATAATCTCTACGGTCAAAAACTCTCTATTTGAACTTGGATCAAAATTGATCCAGGTAGCACGACGACCCCTCTCGCCCTCATGATAGCCCTAAGGTTGGCTTGCAATGTAAACAGAAACGTCAGCAATAATAATAATAATAATACATTTCTTTATATTGTGTTAAAGAAAACTACTAATAATCTCTACGGTAAAAGACTTCTAATAATTTAAAGTTAAGAGGGAAAGTTTTGACCATTGAGATTATCATTAGGGAATTTGTTGGGATTCAGTGAAGTTTATCATGAATACAACCTAGACCAAACCCCAACAAATTCTCTATTAATAATTTAAAGGGTTCATAGTTAGTTGGAGTGGGGAGTATCCTCGAAACCTTTCTGTTAATGATAAGTAATTGCTATAAGTACCAAAGTTATTATATTGGTGTCTCACATTTGTCAAGTTTCCGTTGAAAGCTACAGGGGATGTAGAGTATTTCCCAACCTCCCTGGCAAAGTCCTGCTAAAATTATCTTATTGGTGGTAAGATTGGAAATGGATCATGGTTCCTAGTATTCGCTTAATTACGGATGGAATGGTGTCCATAGGAGGGTATCAGTTATGGTTAGCTAAGCTATAGAGCTTAGCTGTGAGTTGCTCAAGTTGGTTATAAGGCAGAAATTACTTACTTCCTCCTGGTATTCGCTTAATGAGGGATGGAATGGTGCCCATAAGAGGGTATGAGTTATGGTACATGTGAGCACACCTATAGCTTAGCTGTGAATTAGCTCAAGTTGGTTATAAGGCAGAAATTACTTATTTCCTCCTGGTATTCGCTTAATGAGGGATGGAATGGTGTCCATAGGAGGGTATCAGTTATGGTATATGTGAGCACACCTATAGCTTAGCTGTGAGTTAGCTCAAGTTGGTTATAAGGCAGAAATTACTTACTTCCTCCTGGTATTCGCTTAATGAGGGATGGAATGGTGTCCATAGGAGGGTATCAGTTATGGTGCATGTGAGCAAACCTATAGCTTAGCTGTGAGTTGCTCAAGTTGGTTATGAGGCAGAAATTACTTCCTTCTGGTATTTGCTTAATGAGGGATGGAATGGAGCCCATAGGAGGGTATGAGTTCTGAGAGTACATGTGAGCACACCTATAGCTTAGCTGTGAGTTGCTCAAGTTGGTTATGAGGCAGAAATTACTTATTTCATCCTAGTATTCGCTTAATGAGGGATGGAATGGTGTCCATAGGAGGGTATGAGTTCTGAGAGTACATGTGGGCACCCCTATAGCTTAGCTGTGAGTCTGCTCAAGTTGGCTATGAGGCAGAATTCTTACCCTGTGCCTGGTATAACTGTCGGCGGGTAAGAGAAGGAGGGACCGTTAGCAGAGCAGCTGCTTGCCTCAGAGCCCGGGAACCACTGGAGGCAAACACTTGCCTTAATTCTGCACACATTGCAACCTCCTTCCTGTTTCATCGCTAAGCCTAAAATATTATCATGTTCTGCTACCAAATAACGAATTAATTTTAATCTCAGAGAATGTTAGTTAATCTGAAATCAGGTAAAGGATTGAGGAGTTTAATGGAAGACTAAAGTTGTAAATCGTGAATATCTTCGTTATTCTTAGCTTAACGGCCTGAATACAGTATTAGGTTTTCTTTAGATTGTTCTTTTCTGTTTCGAATATTAAAATGTTTAATTTTTCTGTTTTATAAACGTTTATTGAAAGGAAATATAAATAAAACTGTTTAGTTGACACTTCTGCGTGACAAGACTTCTAGAAATCTGAAGAGAGTAGTCTCTTTACCGTCACTACCAAAATTAAATTATTATCGATGCAACTGAGTTTTAATAATGTGAAATTGTTCACTTCAGTTAAACTATTGGTTAAACAATACAATGTGTTTAACACCATGCCGAATAGAGAGCCCACTAAGTGCTAAATCGCCGAATAAAGTAGTACAAATGCTTATGTGCATAATTCGTACATATAAAATAAAAATAAAATTTCAGGAAACTTCGAAACGAAATTTAGCAGAAGTATGCATTTTATTTTGTATTTTTTCCTTTTTTTTTTTTTTTGTAACGGATAAAAGTAATAAAATGTTTTGCTGACCTTAGCACAACATTCCTTATCATACTGAAAAACTTGTTGGATTCAGTCTTACGACTCGTAGCTGAGGCTTTCAGTGCGGGCTTTCAGTTTAGACAGCTGCTCTGAGATGTTGCAGCACCTTTAACAGGTACATGTGCGCCCACGTTCTCCAAAGGCGGGAACGCCACCATTTTCTGTGCTATTTATTCTTCGCTATCCTTCTGAACTTGTTTGTGCCGAACATTGAAAAAAATCTAACTAACGGGTTCATAATCAGCGTTTCATTAATTCTATTTTTATTTTTTTTTATTTTTTTTTTTTGTAACGTTGATGTATATAAACAATTAAAGAGAGGGAATAGAATAAAAAATCTATCTGTCACAGCCTGTACTCGAACCTGGATTTTCTGCTTTCCGGGCCGGTATGCTTCCATTACACCACCGGGACGAGCTAGATAACTTATTAAATTCCCCACACACTAGCGAGAGCCTAACCCACGAGAAAGACGAATATTTCAAAATTGTATAAAACTTTATATACTTTTATTATTAACTCAGCTCTGAATTATTTAATATTCATTGTTTATAATGGACTTTATGTTTCATATCAAATGGAATTATCTTCTAAACAATTAATGAGAGGGAATAGAACAAAAAATCTATCTGTCCCGGTCAGGACTCGAACCTGGATCTCCTGCTTGCCGGGCCGGAATGTTTCCGTTATACCACCGAGACAAGCTAGATAACCTATAGAGCCTAACCCACGAGAAAGACGAATACATCGTCTTATGCTCGAAGGAGCTGACATTGTCTAGCATACCGGCCCGGAAAGCAAGAGATCCAGGTTTGAGTTCTGGCTGTGACAGATAGATTTTTTATTCTATTCCCTCTCATTAATTGTTTAAAATTTACGTGGGATAATAAACCACAACTAAATTAATATTTATAAATATTGATGTATATAATTCTTCTTATTAATCTTCTTACTGTTCCTTGACTATGATTAATAGGATGATTAATTGTCTGTGGAAAGTTATTGTAAATATTTTTGTTAACAATAATTTTTGTAAATATTATTTTTTTGGTCAATAGTTTTAGATATGTTACAAAAGTTGAAATGAATATTAAAAATGCAGTAAACTTAACTATTTTTTTCTTTATCTCAATTTTTAATATTATCTAGGGGAGGGGGGAGTAACTTAAGATACTGGACTAACTGGATTTTATCATTACTTCAAAATTCCTTATAAAAATAAACGATGCTAATATATTTTAAAATATTGCTTAACAGATTTTTTACTATTGTTCTGATAATATGATAGTCCATCAAAAAAATTTGAACCAGAAATTTCAAAGATTTAAAATTTGACTATTGATTCCACGTTCTGGTAGTGCCTTTTTTAATGTTAGTCTGACTTTTTGAAAAATAAAAATAAAAAAAACTTTAAATTAGAGCTAGTGAACTTTAAACTAATAAAATTATTTTA
>KZ808381.1:189687-209101 GCA_000696205.2 Oncopeltus fasciatus | reverse complement strand
TGTCTCTTTCAGATAGCTCACTATACCTCTGTAGGTGTCTGGGCTATCTGGCATTATTTTGGTGTCATGCTGACGATTGACACAAGTGTATCTCCCGCGGCCGACTCGGTCATCGAGTTGAATGCACATCAAACAAAAATTTTGTACGTTCCTGACAAAAATGGGAGGTGGTCGGGTTATACGTTGGGTGGCGGTTTCCATCTCCTCTCCAGTAATGTTTTGAAGAGGCTGAAAAGGGTTAACTGTTGTAAAGGGTGAAAGGTTTTCATTCCTGTCTGTCATTTCGTTGGCGGGGGGTGTGATGGTCACTCCTTGAGAGGTGCTGGGTCGTGGCTGTGATTGGTCTCTTTCCTGTAAAGGTGCGCTACTGGCGGAATGACGCCTCTTGTCTTTAGGAGGGGTCATGGGTGCACCACGACGCTTCCCTTTTTGCCCTCCACTAGCAATCACCTGATGATAATGATTGCCTCCCACCATTATTAATCATTAATTTATACAAGAGAAGAAAAAAAAAAGTTATTTGACAATGAGTGAAATAAAATAAAATCAAAATCAATTTACTGTATATATTTCTATCTTTATTTCCAGAAACATAGATAAATTTCAAATGAACCCCTTAATAATTCCTTAGTGATTAATTAATATGCAATTCAGTAACATACTACTAAGTAATTTGTTCCAATCTAATGGGAAAAAATAGCATCCAGTCAATTACTAGTATGCTTTCAAAATCTCCATCCATTAAGTACAAATTACTTTTTCTTTGGGCACTGCCTAATGTAACATTTACTTCTGCTATTCTTTTTACTTGTATTGGTTGTCTGGTATTTGTTCTTAAGTGCAAATTGTTAGACTTAAGGTCTCAGTGCAGTCGCTTTGAATTCCTTGTAATTCATTTGAGGAATGAATACTTGCTCTCGAATCAACTTGAAATCGTTGAAGTGATTTTTCAATTTTCAGATTAACAAGCATTTTCATTAATCTTGTTGTACCCTGTAAAATTTGTCCCATTATGTCCAATTGTCCAACGAATCGAAGTCTTGATTATTATCATCTTCAACACTGTCTACAGCTTTTAGGGCATGACATAAATATGTCTCACATGTCAACAGGTATAACATTTAGAGTTCTGCAATTTATACTCGCTTCTTTTATGCCTCTTTTGGCCACTAGAAAGACATTTTTCTTTATTTTGAGTATCATTTCCCAATATGTGTGAAATTTCTTGGAACCTGGAATGATTCTTTAAGAATGCTTAGTTATATTCAGGTGGCACAGCCATATATTTTGCTTTCTTCTAATTTAAATCAGGTATGTCAATGAGGACCAGGTGTAAACTTTCATTTTGTAACCCTAATATAAATTGGTTTGTCCCTCTGTTGTCTCATATAATTTTTTTTAATTTTTAGTAATTCAATTTTAATTTATGTTTTGGAAAATTGGCAAAAAAAAATTTTTATATTGCATGCAAAAAGAAATATTTAAAATAACATTTAATTTTCTATCTTCAGACTCAAATAGATGGGCCCAATTAAAAAATCATAATAGTTTTTATAATTACTTTTGGGATTTTTTTTTAGAAACTTTATATACTAATATTTAAAATTAATTGAGATATTTTCTAAAAAGTTATGATTTATTTAGTTCTAGAGTTTTTGCCTATTGATACATTTGATCAAAATGTTATTAGGCCAAGGAAAAACAATTCCCTTTTCATTGATTTTGGAGGGTCTAATACATTTTCCTTGTAAACTGAATTCGTTAATGAGGTCAGATGAACAAAATTATCATCCAGCCTAGGGTTATTATTTTTCTCAGATTTACTGTTGTTCCTTGAAGGTTGTTCTGTGTCTTCTCAAAAAAATTGTCCATACTAGTATATTCAGCTAGTATTCGCCTAACAATGGCCTTATCGATTCTTCTAGAAGCACTGAGTACTTTTGTGAAGAAAGATTTTGGTCTTTCATTTGCTTTGAAGAATCTTTTTTTTCTGATGTTAAAGAGATTTTTTAACCTTTCTCATTTTTATCATTTCCAGGCATTTTAATTATCTCTAGTTGATAAATTTATCATATTTCAGTTCTTGTATTCTTCCAGAGATAATTGTGCCTATTACTATGTTTCTGGTTATAAAGATAGAAATGTATACAGCAAATTGATTTTGATTTTCTTTTATTTCACTCATTGTCAAATAACTCATTCCTTCATTGTTCCTTGCTGTTATATTTTTGAAACACAGTCAGTCATTTATCTTCTATTTATAGAAATGCTGAAACGTATAAATGTATATGTAAAAGTATCTGAATTGAGTGGTTCAACAAAAAGAAAAATATTGATTAAGCAAGCTCTATATAAAAAATAATTTAATTTGTATCAGAGATACTAAATTATTTAATTATATTGTGAAATGTTGTATAAACATTCATTAATATTGGGTAACAATTGTTTGCATATTCAGAAAATAAAAATATTTCCTGATTAAAAAAAAAATTTATTCTTTTTTTTCCTACAGAAGATTTTTTTTACTTTCTAGATGGAATAGATGGCAAGCAGGCGCGAAGGACAGGAATGTCTGGACCTTTGGGAGAGTTGTTTGACCATGGACTAGATTCTTGGACAGCCGTCCTCATCCCGGTCTGTCTGTTCAGTGTCTTTGGGAGGGCGGATTATGGTGTCCCACCCATGCGGTAAATGCATTTTTATTCTAAGGGAAAAGTTTAATCATGCTGATAATTTTATCTGTGCATATGTGTATTGAAAGAAGTGCACTAAATAATGGAAAGTAGAATTAAAATGGGAAGTAAGGGTTTTAAAAAAATTGTATTTATGAGTATACGTGAATATAATAAAGAATTGTAAAGAAGTAAATTTCATTTAAGAATTGAAATTTCTTGAAACCTATAAAGATTCTTTAAAACTGCTTGGTTATATTTAGGTGGCATAGCAATATATATTTATCTTACTTCCAATTGAAATCAGGTTGTCAATGAGGACCATTTATAAACTTTCATCTTTTAATCATAATATAAATTGGTTGCAAATAACTTATTTTTATTTTTCAGAAAATTGGCTTGTAATTACAAGTTTTTTTAATAACAAAAGAATTAAGCTATTGTTTCCCCCAAACTTGAAACCTTGTATCTCTTCAAAAAGTTTTAATTATTTTACGAAGGTCCTCATACATCTTTTGATTTGGAGCTTCTGGAGAACAACTTCTTTGCACATTAAAGAAACTGATGAATGAACGAATTTTAAGGAAAAATTACAAGTATAAAAAAATGGTGTTTGAATAAAGAACTACAAAAGAAAAAAAATTTAAATTTTCATTTAAAAATATTTGTGAAAAGACAATAAGATATAGAACAGTATGTATGAATTTGCTAGAAGAGCATAAAAAGTTTATGAAAAGAATACTATTGTTCATATAGGCTTCGACGGTCGTCAGATGTATTTACCATTTCTTCTTCCAGGTTGGACCGTGTCAAATTTTTGTTATTTGCCGAGCTTTTGCACATCATGTGATGGCTTCTTCAGGGCTGAAAAGAGAATGAGAGTTGTAAGTGAGAGATTTTTAAAATCCTTTTTAAAATAAAAAAAAATCTCTCTTTATAACTCTCATTCTCTTTTCAGATGTGCGAAAGCTCGGCAAATAACAACAATTTGACACGGTCCAACCCGGAAGAAGAAACGGTAGAATACATATTGTATGTGTTAGGTTGTGGAAAATAGAGTATCAGTAATAAAATTTAAAAGACAATTTTCTTTTTACGATAGTTTTATGTTTAAAAGAGGAAATTATATGTGATTGTTAGATGATTTTAGTTGGGGTTCGGTCAAGGTAGATCCAAAAAATACAAATTTAAAAAAAGTGTATTTTTTTAAAAGATTATTTGCCAATGTTTTGGCTTACATTGTAAGCCATCTTCAGGGCTGCATATCATGAAGATGAGAGAGGATGTCCTGTCCCTAAGTTCACATTTCTATGACAATATTTTATGAATATAAGGTACACAGATAGAAGAAGAAATCAAAATAAAAAATGTGATACTGTGTATATGCTTGCATTTGCATATGTGAGTGTGAAGTATAAGTTATGAGACATTTAAAAGAGCTAAATAGAAAGGTGGTGGTGATAAAGAATTATTGATTTTTAAATCATTATTTTATTTTATTTATTAAAATATTCTAACAATAATTTGGATAATATGTCATCCTTAGATATTCAGTAAAAGATTAAAGATTTTGAACAAAGGTAGTTGGCTAAAACACAAAATAAAGCACTTTAAGAAGAGAGGATTGTCGGGAATTCGGTCATATTAGTGAACAATTATAAACTAATTTGTAACCTAAATTGTTTTTATTTTAGCCAACGTTTAAGTTAAAGCACTTTAACTTTAAAATATACCTTGATGATTCAGCCAAACATTTATAAATCTATTGTAGTTCTATTAATAATAATGACAATTAAAACAAAATAATGTAATTATTACAAATTACTTTTAATTGCGATTGAAGATTTTACAGTGCCTAATTAGTTATCTGAAGGGAACCTAATACATAGAAAGTCCTAATTATAATTATTGGTACAGAAGCCTTTTACAACAATTAACTTATGTCCTCATTCCCCAAATATCACTTGTGGTTTTATTAAGCCAAAAGTAGCCAATTATTTTTAGCTTTTCAAATACCCTTTTGCAAGTGATTGAAAGATATGTTAATAACAACAAATAAATAAACTTTTCAAGCATATTTTTTGTCAATTGCTGATAAGCTTAGTCTGAAATTAAGAAAGGAATATTTTTAAAACTACAAATTTTTTTTCAAGGTTTAAATATTATATTTATGGCATTGAACTTAGCTGCAGATATTTAAGTTTTAATATCTTACATTTTGACTAGAAATAAAACATAAATTACTTCTAAATTAAATTATTAATTTATTTTAAAATTCTATTTATTTATTAAATATAATTTAAGGTACTAATAATCAGAGACTTATTTATTACTATTATTTTCATCCATCTATTATTATCTATTATCATGTTCATTTGAGGGTATACCATTTAAGACGATAAAGATGAAAAATCATAAAATAGCCTTAATTTCTGCAAGTATTCACAAATAAATTGTTACTTGTACAGTAAATGCTCTTTCCACAGTATTCTTCTTCCACTTAGAATGCTGTAGGTTTCTTCAGGATTAAGGTAAGATATTGAATGAAAGAGAATAAGGGTTACAATTATATCATATCATCCCTTGACTGGAATCTGCTATCCTATAAACATTGGTTTTAAGAAGCTCCGCTGTATGTACATAGTACTTCAAGTGTACTCTCTTCTGTTCAGTTTTGTTTTATTAAGTTCACTTATCAATGCAGTTCACCCATTCTTGCTGATTTTATGTCTGTCCTCTTTGTTTATTTTGTTTGGGTGTTAGATAATTGTGATAGCTTCACTTACTATTTGTAATCAAAAATAGTTTTTGGATGGAAATGACCATCTACTAGGAGTCACCCTTTTCTAGACATCTCTGACTCTGAGCAGGCTTTTATTTTTCTTTAAAAGGTAGAATTCATCAGGTTTTGGTGGCCTAAACAGATGCCTTTGGCTGAACTCAATGCTCTAGTGTCAAGATGAGTTACATCTGCTGTGGATAACTTTGGTTATACAAGAACCCAAATACATGATACAAGTTTATCTAGCCCACTAAATGTAGTGTCTCTACACAGCCTTTCTTTTCTTTCAGTCAGGAGTTGATAGGTGAAGTGCTACCTTCTTTCTCAATAGGAGAGGAAATGTGTGATATAACTGTCATACTGATTAATAAGTCTTTTCCTGATCTACATTATTTTTTTTTTCTGTCCATTTATAAATTATATTATCTAAAGGTATTCTAAGTTACCTACCATCATATGATGGGTACTAAAATTTTTAATTTAAAAAAAATTATTTTAATGTCTTCTTGTTGAGAGAAATTTTTACACTTTTATAACATCATTATTTTACTTATATACTACAATCTAAATTGCCAATTGTGATTTCGATATCCTGTCCATTTTGAAACCAATGTACTAATAAGCATTTTCATATTTTATTCATTGGTCTTTTTTCCTTTCATTTACAATTTTTTTTTTTCTCCCATAAGAAATGTTGATGTGTAATTTTTGTTGGTGGTGGTAGTGGTTTATTTTTATAGTATATAGCTTGTTGTGTATATTGTGTATTTTCATATTATGCTAATTAAATAAGCTTATTATTGTTTTCTTCGACAGGTCTGAACACAGTGTTTCGCCTCTCAGGTATAGAATTAGATCATGCTATGCAATATAACAGTTTTGCAAATCTAATTTTAATATATGTAATAATTTTTTTGGAGGTATTTTTAAAAGAAAAGTTTCTTTGAAAAAAAAATCAAATGTGCATATAATTGATATTTTGGTGCCTGAAGTACTTTGTGCTGAAAGTCTGAAAATTAACAGTCTTTCTTTTGACAAATGATTTTCAATGTAAGTTCAGAAAAAATTTACTTCACATTAATTCCTGTAAAATGGGCCTTAGCATAACTTTACTGGTTAGATTTTTATATCACATGTATTCAATATGTGGACCATAAAAAGAGAAAAAAGAAGTAAATAGAAATAGTAGAAAAAAAATTCAATTCTGTACCAATTTAGAAAAATTTGTTCGAATCTTCAGTTGAACTGAAGTGATAGTGCTAACTTTGCTATAAAATCACTGTAGATGAATCAACAAGTAGCAAGAAAAAGTTTATTATTTATATTTTGAGTGATTAGGAAGGAAAGTTTAATAGACATTTTGACAGAGAATTAAAATACTCAGATAGAAATGAACAGAAAAATAGGACATAATAATTAATAGTTATTTTTAAAAAAGATCAGAATTAGAGTTTTTTTTTTTTTACTAATTTTGGGAGTTAATGCACTCAAACTTTTTTACTGTGATAGTTTTGAAATTAAATTTTGCTGTTGTTAATTTATTATTGATTATTAAATTCAACTCCCTAATAATAATAATAAAATTTGAAGATTTTGGGGTATAATATTGAATTTGTTTTTGGTATTTTTAGCATTATAGATAATTTGCTTGAAGTTTTCTTTTAAAAATTTTTGATAGGATTATTTGATACAACTTAAAATTTTATTGAAAATTTGTAATCATTATAATGATGATATGTTTGTAAAGTTTTTAAAAATTAGCTAAGGTGAAGCTGCTTATGACCACTTCAACTGTTAGGAGTGATTTCTTTACTAGGCCATATACCTTCT
Source organism: Oncopeltus fasciatus (assembly GCA_000696205.2). NCBI lineage: Eukaryota > Metazoa > Arthropoda > Insecta > Hemiptera > Lygaeidae > Oncopeltus > Oncopeltus fasciatus. The sequence continues at coordinate 201,817 of KZ808381.1, read as the reverse complement.
AAGTAATGGGTATTATTATCATTTTGAGTCTGACATCCCTCTACATTGCTTATGTATCAGGACAGGGTTTCTTGCAGGTCTGTAAACTATTCTTTTTTGGATAAAGATGACATCCGTCTCTCACTGGTGTAAATAAAGTCCACTAAGCTGAAGTCCTCACTCTACCTTACTAAGTAGAAGTCATGTGTCCTCCAAGTGATGGATATTATTATTACTTGTGTCTGGCATCCCTCTACATAACTCAGACACCAGGAAGGGCTATCCAACAGGTCTGCTGAATTTTCTGACCAATTAGGTGAGCAGGAATTATTTTGTAGATCCCCACAGACATAATTTTACTTCTTGCTGGTGAAGATGTAGTCCACTAATAACCAATCTTACATCCTTACTCTACTGTGAAGTGATGGACATTATTATTATTTGTGCATGTATCCCATGTGCCACTATGGCATTCTAAAAGTATTAAGCCTTTTTTTTAAATTTTTATAAGGGCTTGTGAACAGAGATTAGAGGAATCTCAAATTGTTGACTATTTTATCTCATTATAATATAAGATTGAAGTATAATCATTAAAAACCTTCATATAAGTAGATTTTTTTTTTATAAACTTTTATTTATTTATTACATTCTGTTAAAAAAAAAAATTTTTGTTTGATTACAATAAAATTAAAAATGACAATGTCAATCACATGAGGAGAGAAGGTGACCAATGACACCACTCTCAAATTATTTACAGGCTATGCCCCCAGTAAGTAGGTTAGCTTAGACTTTTGAAAGAAAAGCCCTCAGAAAACCAAGCTGTAGGTTCTTGCTCTTAATGTATAATATTGTTACCTGTGTCAGAAATCTATCTTCCAAACTAGGATATCAAAATGGACTAACCTATGGTTCATAGCCTATATTTTTTTAAGTAAGAAATATGTGTAGAGATTATTTCATGGGTCCTCTCACAGAGAAATATTATCTTTCACGGATGAAAATATAGCCCAATAATAAACAAGCTCAATTTACCACTGTACCTCACCAAGACGTGAGACCTCCAAGTGATGGATATTATTACTTGTGTCTGAAATCCATCTGCCTAATTTATATATCAGGTCGGGCTATCCAACAGTTCTGCTGTCTTTTCTAACCAGATTTGTATACGGACTTTAACAGAAATAATATTTGCTCTCGTAGGTGGCAATTCAACTAAAAACCGAGCTGAAATCATTCTACTTCTCTTAATCCACCAAGTGATGTTATAATTTGTATCCCTCAACATATTCCTTTTGGATGTCAGGTGATAATTTTTAGTAGAATACTGGTTAGTGAATGAATTGTTTGTTCATTTTCATTACTTTTGATAATAATTGTACTTAATTGACATCAATTAATGAATATTTAATATTTTAAATAATTAGGCACATTTGATTTTTTTATAAGTATTTCTAAAAAAAATGGTCTTAGTTTCTTTGAGAGTTGTATTTTTTTAATGATACCATCTTCCAAATTTTATTGCTTATTGCTTTTAAAAAATGAAAAAATATATGTTTATATATATTTTTTTTTATGCCTGCATTATTTTAGCTTTTTGCAATATTTGATCTGCTTTGTCTATGAGAACCTCTATGTTAGTAAATTTATTATTTTCTTAAAATGGTGTATAGTTGAATGTAAATACTAATACCAAATGGTTTACAGTGTCAATTTTGAAAGTGCAAATATTTTATTTGTTGTTATTTATTTCTTTAGTTAATACTGACCACCAAAAAAAAGTTTAAAATTGATATTTTAAAAAGCAGTCACTAATCCTATTTAATGTATTTTTGTTATTTATGTAAAAAATAGGAGTATTTCAAAATATATTTTCAATGAAATGCAATTTAATTTATTCATATTGTAATAGAAATATGATTGGTAGGAATAACCAAATTTGACATAAACCTTTTCATTGACTTACCTTTAATTTTCCTGAAACAACAGAAAATGCCTAAAAACTCAAAATAAATTAATTAAACTACAGAGTCTGAATTTTTATTTCAAATATTCTCTCTTTTGCCAATTCTAAATTTTCTGGAGGGATACGATTTCAACAAGGAAATTTATTACTCTAAATTTGTATTTAATTAGTTGCAAAGATTTGGTGTGTTAATTTATCTTATCTCTCAATCATTTGTAAGTAATACGTATTAATAAATTAAAAAAATTCAATTCTACATCACTATATTTTAAGCTTTTCAGCTATTGAGCACCTTTCCCTATAACATACATACATTACTTGACTACTTTAAGAGTAACCCATTTGGTTTTTATTATTACATTCAAACATTTTTTAATACTCGTGTTCTTATTTTATATTTGCATTTTTTTTTTTAATTCTTTATTGCTCGCATGAATGGTTTGGTTAGCATTATATTTTAAATATAATTAATATAGTTTTAAATTTTGTTTTTAGAATAACATATTTGTTTTGTGAATAATTAATATATATACTTTTTTTTTTTAGTTATTTGATTAAACGTTTTCTTACAAGAAATCTTATATTATGTTATTCTGTAAAACTCTTATAACAGGTGGTGGTTACTGATAAACATAACATTAAACAGGATTGTGTTAAGGATGGGTGGGGCATATACAGGATATTCCTTTTAAGTAGTATTGGTATTTTGGGATCTAATTAAATTTATGTTTTATACTCTTATAAGAATATTCCTTATAGTTATTGGTTGAAAATTTATTGGAGTTTGTTTTCATTTTGGGTAATTCTCTAGAATTATGTCATGCAGATAAATTAATTATGTTAACATGTTACACTGGACTCTACCTTATTGCTAATGCAATTTTATTTACTGTATGTATCATACTCTACCTACTTGAGGCCAATATATATCTGAGTATATATTGGCCTCAAGTGACTTACTTGGTTCCCAGTGATGTTAGAGTACTCAGCTAACCTCACCAACTCTCCTGTATACTTCAGTGTATCTCTACTGTACACTGGCCTATGTCCCCTCACTTGAGTACTGCTGGTGGTTGGAGTACTCTGCAGACCTCACCATCTCCCTTGTATACCTCAGTGTACCTCTACTGTACACTGCCCTACGTCCCCTCACTTGAGTACTGGTGGTGGTTGGAGCACTCTGCAGACTTCACCATCTCTCTTGTATACCTCAGTGTACCTCTACTGTACACTGCCCTATGTCCCCTCACTTGAGTACTGGTGGTGGTTGGAGTACTCTGCAGACCTCACCATCTCCCCTGTATATCTCAGTGTACCTCTACTGTATACTGCCCTATGGTTTCTCACTTTAGTACTGCTTGAGAAGTGATTGCTAGTGGAGGGCGAAAAAGGAAGCGTCGTGGTGCACCCATGACCCTTCCTAAAGATAAGAGGCGGCATTCCGCCAGTAGCACTCCATTGGAGAGAGACCAACTACAAACACGCCCCAGCACCTCTCAAGGAATGACCATCACACCCCCCGCCAACAAAATGACAGATAGGAATGAAAACCTATAACCCTTTACAACAGTGAATCCTTTTCAGCCTCTTCAAAACATTACAGGAGAGGAGATGGAAACCGCCACCCAACCTATACCCTGACCACCTCCCATTTTTGTCAGAAATGCACAAAACTTATGCCTAATGTGTACTCAACTCGATGAGCGAGTCGGCTGCGGGAGATTCACATGTGTCAATCGTCAGCATGACACTAAAATAATGCCAGATAGCTCAGATACCTACAGAGGTACAGTGAGCTATCTGAAAGAGATGAAGGCCCAGCATCACACTTACCAACTAAAGGAAGAGCGTGCAGTCCGGGTCGTAATCCGTCACCTCCACCACTCATCCTCTCCTGATTATATCAAAGAGGAGCGCACAGAACCTGGCTTCTAGGTCAGAAATGCCATTAATATAACAACAAGCAGGCCTGGTAATAACGGTCATACAAAGTCTCTGCTGCCCTTGTTCTTTGTGGATCTCGAGCCCCACAAGCAATATAGATGAAATTTACAATATATTCTCACTTTGCCATTGCAGAATACGATTGGAGAAGCCCCTCCCTCGAAGAGACATAGTTCAGTGCCTCAAATGCCAGGAATACGGTCACACTAAAAGATACTGTGAGTATGGTGTCAAATGTGGAGGGCACGTCTACTTTGCTTGGGTACTGATGGCATTTAGAACACTTTTCTGATCTTACCATCTACCCTGTATATTGAAGACTTTTACTGTAGTCTACCCTGTGGCCTCANATATATATATAGAGAGAGAGAGAGAGAGAGAGAGAGAGAGAGTGAGAGAGGGAGAGAGTGAGAGAATGAAACACTCGCGGCTACGATACATAGTAATCAAGAACAGGTGGGATAGAGAGTGCAGTGTACATACAAAAAGAAAAAATCACAAATAGTAAAATTTGCGAGGATTTCTCGCCCTTCGTCAGTTCCGTACTGTGGAAAGGACTCAAAGAAATTGCATTGAAGCAGGTATACACAACTTATGAATGGGCATGTTGATGAGGAGTTAAGTGGGTGTTGACACTGGAGAACGTATTGCCAATTTTATAATTGGATATATATATTTATACATGTGTGTGTGTGTGTGTGTATGTATAAGACTCCTGAGGAAACATAATTAATTACTAATCATTGAGATTTTTTTTAAAGTTTGGGATGTATTACCTAAGTATTGAACTTTATTCATTGTTTTATATATGTGTGTGTGTGTGTGTGTGTGTGTGTGTGTGTGTGTGTCTATGTATGTATAAAGGATCTACTGAACTCTTTCTGTATTTCTTTGTTGTTAACCATTGATTGATTCTTATCTTTGAGCTATTCTTTCATTTTTAGGTTTTATGGAATCTGTTGGAATGTGTTTCTCACTTTCTACACAACCCACTGGGAAAAATACATCACTGGAATCCTCTTCCTTCCTTGGGGTTATGACCTCTCTATGCTGGTGGGTAACAAAGGTCATAAAATATTTGAAATATATGCTTAATATGTATTTATCATAGATGCTTCAAGCAAGCTTGATTTGGTCTGAGGGCAAGTCATATCATTTGCATGATTAGTTTTGATTCTAAGCCTATTAGTACTAAAAATTTGATAATATTCAATTCACTATCTACTTAGTGCTTATGAATTTCATTGCTGTAAAATTGTTAGTTTTGCTGTATGGTTACAAGTTTAATTTTGTGAATAAAAATCATAAATAATGTATGAGCTTCTATTTATTTTACATCTAAATTTTCTGTCCCATACATATATTCTGAATGAAATTAACAATACAATTTTTATGCAAAAAAATAAAAAGTACAAATAAGCAATAGACTAATAATATTAAAAAATTTCAACAGAACTATGGCAATATTTATAACTCATTCTACAAGTACAGGAATAGGAGAAAGATGTATTAAAAATAAATAACAAAGATATAATACATGGGTAATAAAAAATAGTTTTACAAAAAGAAAATGGTTGTTATGCAAGAAAAAACATTAAAACTCAAATCTAATACAATAACCATTAGTCATGATAAGAATAAAAATAAAAAATGAACAAGATACAGTTTAGCAGTTCATGATACCCAATTATAAAGAAAGGAGATGCTGAATTTTGAGATTTGAAGGATCAAGCAAAGGGGTGCAATGGATATTTAGTTTAGGAATATTTATTATTAACCATGTAAAATAGGACATGGTATTTTCATACCATCTCATTAATAATAATATATTTAGATACATGCTTTTCCATAGACTCTAAATGAGATTATCAATATTATGTAGTATATGTTCATGTACTAAAGCTGTCTTTTTGTTATCTTGATACTTTCTAGGCAACAACTGGAGTTTTTGCCGCAAGCTATTACATTGGTCATGATGGCTGGAAGGTGACAGTTGCAGGCACTATTTCAACTGGCAGGATTGTTGAGATTGTGTTTTATATGAGTTCGTTGTTTGCAACCCTTCCTGTATCTATAAATAACATACTCAGGTATGTACTTTCCTATTTATAAGTTATTTGTTATTCTGTACTTACTAAAATAAATATTAGGTAAATTCATTTCAATAATTATCAAACAGTTGTTTATTTTCAGAGGTATGATATTCATTTATTTTATTATCAGACCAAGTCTCTTACTGACTTTCTAGTACTCTCCAATCTTTCACATACAAAATCTTGATTTCAGTACTACGAATTTTTAAAAAAAATTATGTTCAATTTGAATTGAAATTGGCTTAATGTTACAAATTTAATCATGTAGTCCATAATTTTCTAATTTAATTTTAATTTCTTATACATTTACCTAATGAGAAATCAAGAACTTTGAAATGACCTGGTAATTCTTAATGTTAAAGTTTGATAAAGTAGTAATTTTTGAATCATATTAACTTGTACATTGCACTAGTTTATTTTTTTTTTCATCCCCAGCAATATTCTCTGCCAATTTTTTTTATTAGGAATTAATCCCCTGCTCTCCTTGATCTCAGATTTTATTTTAACCATTTATTTTTTAAAGAACTATTTACTATGTATTGGTTGTTTGTTTGCAAAAAAAAAGGTTGTTTTTTTTTTCATCAAATTTCTAATTTTTTGTTTATATATACTTATTAATTATGTTTATTTAAATTGTTTTATATTAAATTGTCCTCCATATTTTAGGTCATACCGAGAAGGAAAAGGTAAGCAGCTACCTTTGCATGAGGCTCTCCGTCCACTGATTGCCCTCTTTGGGCTTATGGTTGTCACCATCGGTTGGGCTTTACTGTCCCCAACAGATATTATAGCCACACATCCTCGTGCATACTTCCTTATGACAGGAACGATATTCTCAAATATCACGGTATGTCCATGATAATGAATTTAAATTAAGATAATGAAACTTTTGTTTTGTTAATTAAATGTCAGGTTCACTCCTACAATTTTCCTCCTAAAGATTCCCTTTACAAGTTGTCTAAAATCAAGAGGTCATACACTACTTTTTATTAGATCCTTTCCATTATCTAAGGCTCTAATAAATTTAAGAATTGCATCTGGTTTCTTTTTTTTTTTTTTTTTCATTATATGGTCATTAAATTATCTCCATGTATTCAGAAAGCTTCTCTCAGAATTGGCTTATTTCCTTTGGTTTATTGTCTTTTGAGTCCTACAAGGACCTTCTTGGAAAACCTATGGGTTGATTATCCCCCATGCAAATAAATTCTATAGTAGATTAAATTGAAGCCCATCATCTATTACAATCTCCGGATCTTTGACCTTTGGAAATTTTGGAAATTTTATTGAAATCTGTTTTTCCTCACAGCTCTGGCAAAATATGTCATGGCGTTTTGAAACCATTTTGAGGTTGGAGCCATCTGCAAAATATTTCTTGAATATTTAAAAGGTAAACAAGGGGACCAACTTTAGTCTCAAATATATATATTTTTCATTCTTCACTAAACTGCAAGAGTTTAGGTTTATTCCGAGCCATTTTCAGTCCTACAATAACCAAACATTACAATATACATCCTACGCATAACAGTTCTTTAAAATCTGTTAGAACATGCTCTTAATAAATATATTATACTCATATATGATACACTGGATTATATATTATTATACTCATATTTAACATTCCTATATGTATATTTGTATATGTATATTTGTTATTAGTCCTATTAGTGAAACATAGTTGTTCACTAATTGGTCCAGTCTTAATTAATGTCTGTTTTTTTTAAACATCATAATCGAGGTCACCTAATTTAGCCAAATTAAAGTAATTCTCTAAAGGATAAAAGACCAGGCAGACAAATAATTTAATCAGGTATAAAATACTTATATAGTACCTTCCTAATACTACATATCCCAACAAGCCAGCCTCGGTTACAGGACTGACCCAAGTCCATGTTTATTGGCTATCCACTGCCCTCATATTATTATTCAATTTTTAACAGCCATTAAAAAACCAGATCAGATGTAGGTGAAACTATGCAGTATGATTTACCAGCACAAAAAATTAGGTACAGTAGAGCATTGTAATAAGTTCAAACATAATTTTTATTTTGAAGGTACCTACATCCAGCATAAATAAGATGATAGTAAAAAGAGATAACTTTTAGAAGTTATGTACAAAGCAGAGAATATGTCTTGTCAGTTAATTGTAAGATTGATACAAAGAATATGAATCTGTAATATAATACAGCCTTAATTATTTAAAATCCTATAGGAGTTGGGGATTACCTGAAATGTCAAGTACAAGACAGAAAGCTTTTTTTAAATAAAGGCATAATATTTAGTTTAGAACAATGGAACTCAACAAAGATTTGATTATTGACAAAAGATATATTTTAGGAGTTACTCTGCAAAATAAAAAATTAGTAGTGGTGGTTTTTTATTCCATAAATTTTAATTTTATGGCCTTATTAGTTGTTTACCTTTATGAAACTAGATATATCGCTTTAAAATATAAATGAAAAGGCGGAATTCATTATAGAATAAAGTCAGAGGAACAGGAGGGGGATTACCCAAAATGTCAAACTATTAAAAAATATTTTTTTGCTTCAGCAGACAAAAGTCTAATTTAGAGCTATGAAACAACACAGTTTTATCAGTTTTTAAAAGATATATTCTATAAGTGTTGGTATTATTTGGTCTTATCAGTCGCTTTGCAGTTAACAGTGCTTTGGAGACCTATCTATAATGAATAAATATTAGAGGTACCGTTTTAGTCAAGGGAATCCATTTCAGTAATTCTATGTGTGGCACTGTAGGCATTGTATCCTGACAACCCTTCTCTCCATGACCATCCTGACTTAATGGTATTGTGAGAATTAAGAAAATAAAATTTTGTCCTCATCTATAAAAAATGGAGAATAATATAAAATATTGCTTGGTTTCAGTGTCGGTTGGTCGTCTCACAAATGTCAGCGACCAAGTGCTCTGCTTGGAACCATCTCATAAATGTAGCAGCAATCACTTTCTTGCTTTCATTATTCGTACCTTCATTGGAGACTTTGCTGCTCTACTTGCTCTGGGTGGTGTCGACTTATGCACACATTCACTATGGAACTTGTGTTGTATGTATATAATCTAACTTGATACTTAAAATTTGGTAACTGTAAATAATTTCTAGAATTTAACGTTGAGTTTCAATTTATAAGGTTGCTCAATATAAATAAATCATTGTTTCAGAGAGTGACTAGACTTCATTTAACCTCATTTCTTCTTTGTTATAATATTAATGTCTTTTTAAGGGGTTAAATTTCTCATATATTCAAATTCAAAAGAAAGAGATTTTAATTAACTTGTTTGTTCACTAAATTATATAATTATCATTTAAGAATCAAAAGACAATGAGGATTTCCATCAGACATTCCAGTATTAATTAATTATTCTATCAACAGTTGGATGAGTACTAAATTCTGTCTTGAACACATATGTATTTGTTTTTATCACTGCATAATGGTTGTGCTTTTAGAGTAAATGAAACTAATGCTTATAAAACATTAAATATAATCCTTGAATGTTATTTATACTTTATTCTGCTGGTAAATAATCTTATAGTTGTATAATATATAGATATGTATTTATTATTGACTGCAAACATAGATAAAATACATTTATTGTTTGTTGTTTGTGCAGGTGCGGCAGATGTGTGAACACTTCAGTATACGATGTTTTAAAATAGGGAAAATAAAAGACAAAATATAAGCTATATAATTTTAGGAGAATTAATAAATTTGTTTATTTTTATATTGTCAAAAATTTACATATGACATTTATTGTAACTTTTTTAATCTTTTGCATCTCTAATGCTCCCCACTACCCCAAAGCTTAATTAGGTTTTTTTCCTGTGTGCTTTTGCAAATCATTCAACTTCAGTTTTATTCAACTTAATTATTTAAAGACTATCATTTTTAATTCATATATTAAACATGCCTTCATTTTTTGTTTGAGTATTATTATTTTTAAATTATTTACTTTTAATTTTAGTCATTATCATGATTTTTCATTTGAAATTTAATTCTTTGACTGTTCATTAATTTGTTCAATTTCCAAGTACCTATTCTTTTGTGTTAATTACTATTTGATGCAACTTAATTTTATTGTTAATTGTTTACTGTGGATTGGTGAAATCACTTTCAAAACAGTCTTCATCTCGCAATATCTAGTCAAATTTATCTGTTTCTTCTTCATTATCTGTTAGTGAGTAACAGGAATTTTTTTTAGTCATTTAATTTGAATAGCACATTTTAACACTTAATAATTATAATTGTTTCTATTATTATTGGTTTAACTTTTTTAAGTTATATTTATTTTTCAAGATGGCGTTAAGTTATTTCTGCTTTGGCAGACAGTATCGAAAGATGGTGAACAATTTCTTGCAACTCACCAGCTATTAAATGTGAACTTTTTTGATTCATTTAAGCTGCCACATTATACACAGATAATGTTTGAGTATAAAATAAACTTTGCTTATAAAATTAGCTGTTACCATGCAAGTTCTTTCTCAATTAAACTTTAATTTTCACTTTCATCACATTAGCCTCCCTTCGTCAACCCTACTTAGTTATGGGATTCTAACATTAATTGATGTTATTATTTATTGTTATTTTTATTCAATCAAATATAAAAAAATACTAATATATGGTTATTAACTGAAAGTATATAAATTTTAATTGCTGCTGACTAAAAATATCTGTCAAATATGTAAAGCAACTAAACTTTTAGTATCTTCTGTTACTTTTTAGTAGAAATTTACTTTAGTTTTTTTCTACCACTTGTTTTTGTAGAACATTTTTTGAATAAGTTGCACTTCCCTCAGCAGATCATAAGCTAAGTTTCTATTAGTAATTTGCTTTTGGTATTTTTATAGTAAATTTATGTTAAGTACTTACTTTGGCACTAATTGTTTATTAGTAGTATTTGCTTTGTAGTGCCTAAGCTAAATAGATTTAATAGATTACTTTTACTTTCCTAAATTTAAAAAAAATTATCAGTGGGGNATCAAGAAAAAATTTAAGAATGTTTTCCTCATTGAGAGAAGTGAAGCTTCTCCACTAAACGTATACTCAAGTTGTTAATCTATTAATTTGTTTATTGATATATATGTATATACTTTTTTTTTCTAAATCTGTTTTTCCCCTTTTCTCTTTTAAACTCCCACATTAGCCATTTATTGTGTGGGGAGAAGTGCCAATTAAAAGTGACCTGTCTACTCTTAAGTTCTAACTAAACCTAGCATTGGGAAAGCTCTTGATTAAACATGCTTAGGGTAGAACTCGAATCTGCAGAGTTCAAGTTGGAGTTTATCTCATCTAATTCTGTCCATCTAAGATTGGAAAATTCTGTTTTACCTAATTGGAAAACATGTATGAAGAGTTGTTTTTGGTTGTATGAGGCAATTAGAAGCAAAAATTTTGTTTATTTTGCAGAATAATTATATTAGTGCTTTTTACATCCTCCAGGTATTAATATAATTTTTGGGAAAGATATAATGGATATTGCATTACCTGACATTTACAGAATATTTAAAAAAGAAGTTTTAATTGTTGCAGGCATAAAGGATATTTATCACTTAAAACTTTTTGTTTCTATCAACCTCATACTTTTCCACTTAATTTTATTATTGTTATTATTATTATTAACAAATGGAATTAGCTGTGGAAAGTTAGGTGGGTGATCCATATAGGTTAGATTGAGAAGCAGGTGAGATGGAAGTAGGAATTAGAAAATATAATGTTTTCAGGGAAATTGTTTTAAAAAAGAGCTTGAAAAGGAATTCATGTTGGTTAGTTAAAAAAAGAGGGGGGGGGGGGTTGAGGATTAATAAGTGGGCTACATTAGGGAAAACAAGGTATGTGAAAAAATAATACTGAGTTGGATGGAAAAGGAGAAGAGTTGAGAGAGAAGTATGAGTGAAAAGAGCAAAGGTGAATTGGGACAAGAAAAAGGGCAAGAAGAAATAGGCATGACAAAGAGAGAGAAAAAGGGAGGAGATATATTTTGAAAGAAGAGATAGATACATGGGCACCTGCCAGTGATCTGGGAGAAAATAATTTAGAATGAAGAAAGAAGGATTGATGTAATAAAAAAAATATTGAAGCAATAAAGATGGAGAAGATAAATTGTTAAGGGGAGATGTTTATATAAATGATTTATATATATA
>KZ808381.1:171167-189678 GCA_000696205.2 Oncopeltus fasciatus | reverse complement strand
TATTTTTTCCTGATTAATTAATAATTTCATAATTTTTCAGGGATTTCATTGATTTACTCAACATTTGTTCAAGTCTCAAACAATACTGCTGTAAATCTCTTCAGATTCTAAATTAGTATTAATGAAGTGACAAAAAAATCCCAATTTATTTTAATTTATATAATTATGTGTATATAAAATGTAAATGTTTAACTTGCTAGCTTTAGTATAGCCTGTAAACTTTTTTCAACAATAACCTCTTTATTGCTAATAACCTTGTATATAGGATATTAGGTTTTCATACCTGAATTCCTAAACTGTGTAAAACAGAATGTGTTTCATGCATGTTTATGTATATATGTACTTGCTCACTTTGTATGAAATATTACATAAGGCAAAGGTAGATATTGGAGGAAGAGAGAAGCGGAGGGATAGACCAAATCAAAGAAGTTGGTGTTTTTCATCACTTTAAAGATTTTGAAGCCAAAGATTCCTTTTAGCTAAATGGACTTGGTCAGAAGTGCTCTTTTCTATTATTTTCCTTTTTCCATGTATTTAAAGAAGAGTTGTATTCAGGTAAAGACTCTAGTTTGAATAGAATATTGAATATTCTTTTTAATAGAACTGCACATTTTACTAAACCCTTTTGTGTCTGAAGTACACAGTCCAAAAATGGCTTTCAAGCTAGCAAAAACTAATTTAAAAAAAAATTTATGTTTAATGTAAAGGTATACTTAAATCAGCTGACCAAAAATGGTGCACTTGAGGTTTTTGTTATTTCTTTCTCAAATATTAATAATAATAATTATAGCAGAACTCAGGAAGGGTTTGATTAGTTGTTTTGAAAATATAAATCTCTTGTAAAAATCAATAACTAATTTCTTGTAGTTGATATTTCATCTTAAAATTTTAAGTTATCATAAGAGCAATAGCCAAAACAATACATAATAAATATGTAGAAAGAAAGAAATTTTATAATGGAATAAGTGAGGTATTTAAAAAACAGTTTTCATGTATTTACTTTTATTTTAGCATGATTTGAGTGTTAGGTTGTGGCCCTTTGCTAAGTGTGCAGATACAACAAAACTAAGATCATAAAATCAGTTCAATAGTTCTGTTGTTTTTTTTTGGTTTTTTTAATTACAAGAATATGTCAACTATGAATAAAATAAAATAAGAAAATATTTATTGATTATATTCACTTAGTATCATGTCATTACCAATTTACTGAATAATTGCTGTTGATACGATGAAAACTCAGAGGAGAAAAAAAATGTACTACGAAAGTAGTAATAGGGTAATCTGGCATTCTTAAATTAATTTATTCCACTAAGTTATTTTCTTTACATGCGCTGAATACTGGAACATAGGTATTGTTATTTACCAAATAATTTATTGTTAAGTTCAGAATTCCATAATTTTCTTAATATTAACAAGTATTAATGAGCCACATTTTGGCTGTCATATAACTTTATTCCAACCATGTCTAAAACTATTTTAAATTTTGAATATAATATCTTTCACAGTGTTATAATTATCTTGATCAAGACATTTATCTTGTTCATCAAATATATATTTCCTATGCATTGGATGGCTTTTATGGTGAGGTGGAAAGAGCTTAGTGTCTATTGATAAAAATGCTAGGATTTGTATTGTATATTTTCCCTCTCATTATATCCAAATCTATTCTTATTTTTCATTACGTTAATTTAACTTTTTTATTTTTGTGTATTCTAAAACTATCCTTTCACTATTCCTCAATTAAAAATTAACAAGTATTTTTTTATTTATTTCTTAAGTAAATTAAAAGAGTTTTTGGTGTGATATAGAAGATATGGTTTTCATTTTATTAAATAATTATATATTTAATTTATAAATTCATGTAATACATTTCTCAATGGGGACAGACAAATTTCATAGCTTGTTTTAAATTATTACATAATTATTTATGCTTTTATAGAACTAGTTCTATGGAGAACAAAATTTAAAAGATTAAGAGAAAGCTTTAAATATACATGATATTTAATTATTTAGTCATTTATTGCTATTGGTATAATTTATACTGTTGTATTTAGAACTTTTAGGATTAAAACTTTATTTCTTCCACTCTTTTATGTGGTTTACAATTTTTGGTAAAAAATGAAAATAATTCGACAATTGCCTACATTCTATTAAACCTTAATCGTTCCCATGGTTGATTGTCACCCAAAGAAAATTTAATTAATTTTTCTGCTATATAATTGTAAGGCTAAAAGGCGGTCAAATAAAGAAATATGTTACACGTTATTTTCTGTCATTATGCAAAAAAAAAAAAAAAAAATTATACTTACAAATGCAAATTAATTTTATATTAAAATACCCATTATTTATTATGTTCATTATTTTTATGGACTACGCTTGGTTAATTTTTTTAATATTTATTTCGACTCCTTTCTAATTTCAATTTTGTTGACATGGCCATGATTTCAAGTTAAAAAAGAATGAATCATATGGAGCTGTCTTTTAATGTCTATAAAATGAATGATGTATTACTAAATGTTTGCAAAGAATGTTTCAATTATCACTTTTCATTCATCAGAAGTATTCTATCCTTGCGTGTGTTGTTAGATCATTTTTAAGGAATTATCTGTGTGTCAGATATTTTTATCACCAAATTTGGTCTGCCCTCCTCCCTCCATTAAGTACCAACTAATTTTTTATAGCTTTCCTTTTAGCTGTGAAATGTTCAAAATCTCCCTTAAGCTTCTATCTCTCCTAACCCCCCTTTAAAAAAGAATTTGTGGTGTGATGCTCTTTCCAAATTACAATGCATTGTGAAGGTATTGTTTTAACACTCATTTAAAAGGCAGTGGCTAGTGAAGCTTCCTCCAGTTATAAAAACAATTTGTGTAAGCTTATTAAATTTTTAGTTGATAAAAATTATTATTTATTTAGTTATATTTATTCATACCTTGTGTGTTGTTATTTAATTTAATTTTAATTGTGATTATTTTTGTAAAATAATGAACAAGTACTTGATTTTGTTTGATAAAATGAATGTATTATGTGTAATAAATATGAAAGTAGCCAATTTCTAGCCTTTTAAAAGGAATTACTTTTCTTATATTTATAATTATATTCATAAGTACATTTTCAATATTGCTGTGATTGATATTAATTTTTTCTTGTTATCTGGTGTGTCAGATTTTTTTTTTTTTTAATGATTAATAAAATGTTATATGAAGTAATTTTCATTATACAATTTCCTTCAAAAATATAATTGTATAACTTAATTATTATATTACAAACTGCTATATTATATTTATTAATTACATTTTTTTCACATATATGAACAAGCTATACAATTTTTAATTGCTTTATAGGGCTTATTTATTTGTGTTTATAGATAAAATAAAGAATATATTACTTGTTTTATGATGGTGAGCATAAAAATCTTAAGAAATCAAATTATATGATATAGCAAAATGATATGTAAAAGATCTCTCTAAGCAATATAATGAATTTCTAATATCTCATACCTTATATTCTCCGTCTTCATTGGTTTCTGTACACCATCTCCCGTTGGCGAGCACTTTCGGACATTGTCCATCTTCTGGCCGAATACATACGTTCACTGTCACGGTCCGTATTCAACTCTTCTAGTTGAATACGGACCGTGACAGTGAACGTATGTATTCGGCCAGAAGATGGACAATGTCCGAAAGCGCTCGCCAACGGGAGATGGTGTACAGAAACCAATGAAGACGGAGAATATAAGGTATGAGAGTTCTATATTCATTGGTGGTAGAAATAATAATAACCCTTTAAATTTCTAATATAATTAAAACACAGAGACAAATCTATGAGGGATGTGGATAGAGCATGGATTTCAGGTAAAACCAATAAGAATTTTCAAAGAAAATTACTAATGGATTGGCTACCTACAGAAATAAGATTAAGAGACAGATATAAACACATATTTAGCAGTAAATTATTATTTAAGTTGAAATAACATTCAGTATTTTTTTTTTAAATGAAACCAGGTATATTATGAAATATTTATATGAAACGTATATTTTAAATATGTAATTTAAAATTATTTTTTAATATTCATTCAAGCATGAGATTCATTGAAAAAGGTAATTTTTTTAACTCTCTGATATAAATACCAATACCCATGGAACCCAAAAGTTTTTTTTTTTTTCTTTATGAAGCTTTCTGGAGTCAATGTCACTGCATGAGAATAAGAGATATGATATGTCATGTATATGATATCATCTGATATACCATCTAAAAATAGTTCTGCCATTGATCTGAGGAGATCTAGGTGCTTCTTAAAACCTTTTAAAATGAAACCCATATTTTAAAAGGTTTTATGAATCACATTTTATTACTTTTTGAGAAAGATAAAATATGGTAATCATCGAAACCATAACCAAAATGAACAAAATTATAGTTTTATGTTACTATCAAAATTTTGCTTTTATAAGCTCTATATTAATATTAATATGTCAAAATATGTGCAAGTTAATTTCCAATTACATTTTTTTTTAAACTTACCTGACGAGGTAAAATTCAACAGCATTCCAACACCATCTTCACATTCCATTTCTTACCTTGGGTTTCATCTTGACTTATGACTCACATGGGACAAGCATACTGAAATTATAAGGCAAGAACTTAATCAAAGACAAGGACTCTTATACAGTCTAATGAATAGGTATAACAAACTAACGGATGTTCAAGACTTTACTGCAACCAATCTAGAATCCAAACTTTTCAATACAAAACCCTCAGAATAATCGCAAATACTCTCTATTAAATATATCCAACTTTTTCCTTCACCATGAACTTCAGTCAAAGACTTCATTGCCTACCTCTTCTTCCTTTTCCACAGTCAACTGCCTTACCACCCAAACCTATGGGCACAGGCCCTGATTTCCACTTATAATCCCTACAACCCTCCCTGCAGATTTAAACTGATGGCCTTGGGACCTCCTGAGGATGTAGATTACATTAAATTTAAGAGTGATGTCACTGCACTCTTTCTCTCATCATGTGTAACTAACTACATTAATAATTTTATTTGTCAGTCTGTCATCATTTTCAACATATGTATTTTAAGCTTAAGCCCTTCTTTCACTTCAAAACTGCTGAATGGATATTAATGAAATTCAGTGGGTGTTTAACCTTAAACTGAAGCTTTAATAAGTTGGCACCATTGGTAATGACCTCCTGTCTTAATGATATGAGTATTAAAGTTTGTCTTTTTTTTTTTTATTTGTTTATAAAAACTAAACTAAACTACCACAAATCTTTAGTGCTCTACCAATTACAGTTATTGGCTGCTCTTCTAATTGCTCCAAATCTGTGAAAAAAATTGTTAATCATGGGAGCTTTTAAATTAAAATAATTGTTATATTTTATCTCCTTTTTTGTGTTATTTTTCTATGTCAAATTCTATAGCATGATTTATACTGCTAATTAGAGACAAATAAGTTTACTTGAAAATGTTTTGCTATTCATAGTCATGTTATGCCTTATTTTTCTGAAATTATTAATCCTATTTTTATTTAATCTCAAGAAATACACCAACAAAGAAGAATGTTGTGTATTATTCAGAAAAGTTCTAACTGTCTGAACTGCTTAGTAGAGTATTCTATCATTTATTGTGGGAACTTAATAAAATATTGTAAAAATTATATCATTACAATAATTATTAAAAAATTACTGGTTTTCTGAAAATGATATGTTACACTGTGAATGACATATATTTATATTTGAATATTTATGTTTTTAAATCCATTACTGTTAAGACTCCATGAATGGATTGCTATAGTATGATTAGATATGGAATGAACAAATAATTTTTTAATACCATGCACTAGGAAACCAAACTATTACATACTTATATCAGTACATAACTAATAATATTTTCTGTTACTATTTAGAACATTACCAAATTTTGATATTTGTAATGATCAACATATAATTTCATTTTTATTGACAAAAGTGGGAAATCGTAAGCCGCTGCATCATGATTTTATTTGGAAAAATATGCTACTTGATTAAAATTTGTAATTCTTCAACTAAAATTATTTTAATAATGTAATGATAATTTTTTTCTCCATTCAAATAAGTTAATGTAAATGTTACACACCATACTGATTGAACAATTTATGCTTTTTCATTATATATGAATTAGATAGATTCTTCAAAATTCTTTATTTATTTATTTTTTAGTTTGCTAAAATATCTAATTATAAGAAATGGTTAATATTTTGTTTAAGCTTTAGTAGATGCTGGTATGCTATAATATTATTATGTAAGCTACTGGAAGGCTTTGTGTGTCCCTCATTCGCATGTGTTGCATGCATAATGTCAGTTTGGAACAGAATAATAGCTTATAAGGATTGTATAGCTTGGATTGCTTGGAAGAACATATCTGCTAAACTTATTTTGTAAGTTACATCAATTGTCCATTTTTGTATAACAGATTTATGCTCAAATAAATATTTATATTTAATTATTAGCATTATAATGCTTCAAGTAACTTACTATTACTGTTTGAAAGATCCTATGATTTCCTCACACATCCAGACCTGTAGGATATCCTGAGCTTATATCTCTGTATGTAGAGGGATGTCAGACACAAATAATAATAATATCCACCACTTGGAGGACACATGACTTATTGAGGTAGAGTGAGGACTTCAGCTTGGTTATTAGTGGGCTGTATTCCCTCCTGTGAGAGCTAATATTATTTCTGTGGAGGTCTCTATGAAATAATCTCTGCTCACACATCCCGGTTAGAAAAGTCTGCAGACCTGTAGGATAGCCCGTCCTGATATCTGAGTTATGTAGAGGGACGTCAGACACAAATAATAATAATATCCATCACTTGGAGGACACATGACTTAGTGAGGTAGAGTGAGGACTTCAGCTTGGTTATTAGTGGGCTGTATTCCCTCCTGTGAGAGCTAATATTATTTCTGTGGAGGTCTCTATGAAATAATCTCTGCTCACACATCCCGGTTAGAAAAGTCTGCAGACCTGTAGGATAGCCCGTCCTGATATCTGAGTTATGTAGAGGGACGTCAGACACAAATAATAATAATATCCATCACTTGGAGGACACATGACTTAGTGAGGTAGAGTGAGGACTTCAGCTTGGTTATTAGTGGGCTGTATTCCCTCCTGTGAGAGCTAATATTATTTCTGTGGAGGTCTCTATGAAATAATCTCTGCTCACACATCCCGGTTAGAAAAGTCTGCAGACCTGTAGGATAGCCCGTCCTGATATCTGAGTTATGTAGAGGGACGTCAGACACAAATAATAATAATATCCATCACTTGGAGGACACATGACTTAGTGAGGTAGAGTGAGGACTTCAGCTTGGTTATTAGTGGGCTGTATTCCCTCCTGTGAGAGCTAATATTATTTCTGTGGAGGTCTCTATGAAATAATCTCTGCTCACACATCCCGGTTAGAAAAGTCTGCAGACCTGTAGGATAGCCCGTCCTGATATCTGAGTTATGTAGAGGGACGTCAGACACAAATAATAATAATATCCATCACTTGGAGGACACATGACTTAGTGAGGTAGAGTGAGGACTTCAGCTTGGTTATTAGTGGGCTGTATTCCCTCCTGTGAGAGCTAATAATATTTCTGTGGTGGTCTCTATGAAATAATCACTGCTCACACATCCAGGTTAGAAAAGTCTGAAGACCTGTAGGATAGCCCATCCTGATATCTGTGTTATGTAGAGGGATGTCTGACACAAATAATAATAATATCCATCACTTGGAGGACACATGACTTAGTTAGGTAGAGTGAGGACTTCAGCTTGGTTATTAGTGGGCTGTATTCCCTCCTGTGAGAGCCAATATTATTTCTGTGGAAGTCTCTATGAAATAATCACTGCTCACACATCCAGGTTAGAAAAGTCTGCAGACCAGTAGGATAGCCAGTCCTGATATCAGAGTTATGTACAGGGACGTCAGACACAAATAACAATAATATCCATCACTTGGAGGACACATGACTTATTGAGGTAGAGTGAGGACTTCAGCTTGGTTATTAGTGGGCTGTATTCCTTCCTGTGAGAGCTAATATTATTTCTGTGGAGGTCTCTATGAAATAATCTCTGCTCACACATACAGATTAGAAAAGTCTGCAGACCTGTAGGATAGCGCGTCCTGATATCTGAGTTATGCACAGGGACGTCAGACACAAATAATAATAATATCCATCACTTGGAGGTCACATGACTTAGTGAGGTAGAGTGAGGACTTCAGCTTGGTTATTAGTGGGCTGTATTCCCTCCTGTGAGAGCTAATATTATTTCTGTGGTGGTCTCTATGAAATAATCACTGCTCACACATCCAGGTTAGAAAAGTCTGCAGACCAGTAGGATAGCCCGTCCTGATATCTGAGTTATGTAGAGGGACGTCACACACAAATAATAATATCCATCACTTGGAGGACACATGACTTAGTGAGGTAGAGTGAGGACTTCAACTTGGTTATTAGTGGGCTGTATTCCTTCCTGTGAGAGCTAATATTATTTCTGTGGAGGTCTCTATGAAATAATCTCTGCTCACACATCCCGGTTAAAAAAGTCTGAAGACCTGTGGGATAGCCCGTCCAGATATCTGAGTCATGTAGAGGGACGTCAGACACAAATAATAATAATATCCATCACTTGGAGGATACATGACTTAGTGAGGTAGAGTGAGGACTTCAGCTTGGTTATTAGTGGGCTGTATTTCCTCCTGTGAGAGCTAATATTACTTCTGTGGAGGTCTCTATGAAATAATCTCTGCTCACACATCCCGGTTAGAAAAGTCTGCAACCCTGTAGGATAGCCTGTCCTGATATCTGAGTTATGTAGAGGGACGTCAGACACAAATAACAATAATACCCATCACTTGGAGGACACATGACTTATTGAGGTAGGGTGAGGACTTCAGCTTGGTTATTAGTGGGCTGTATTCCTTCCTGTGAGAGCTAATATTATTTCTGTGGAGGTCTCTATGAAATAATCTCTGCTCACACATACAGATTAGAAAAGTCTGCAGACCTGTAGGATAGCCCTTTATTATATCTGAGTTATGTAGAGGGACGTCAGACACAAATAACAATAATATCCATCACTTGGAGGACACATGGCGTAGTGAGGTAAAGTGAGGACTTCAGCTTGGTTATTAGTGGACTGCATTCCCTCCTGTTAGACCTAATATTACTCCTGTGAAGGTTCCTATGAAATAATTTATTTTCACACATCAAGACATTGAGTGTTGGCGTAGCATAGCCATGGAATCAAGAGGGTAGCTTAAAAGCTTTATCCCATTAAACATTCTCCCTGCAATAATTTCCACCTCCTGTTTTTTTTTTTTGTGTTTTTTTTCTGTTTTAAAACATAAAACATCAATTTTGAGAGGGGATTAAAATTTATATTTTTCATGTCATATGCAATAGTTATGTAATCTAATAAAATCAAATTAAAAAAGTTTGTCACGCAGGTGCTTTGTAATCAAAGCAGATTTCAGAAATTAATGAACGGTTTTCACAAATCTAAATCAAAAGCTTAAAATACCAAATTTGGTTTCAAGATTTAAAAAAAAATAAAATGTATTTCTTCTCCGATGTGTTAGTAATTTTAAGATTAGTATAATAAATGAAACGGTCAAATCTGACTCTGACTGTTAATGTAGAAAATTAAGTAATAGTAAATTTACTGTGAATTAAAATAAACCCCTTGAAAAGGGTCGAAAAAACGCAAAAATAAATAAATATAATTTATTGATTTCACAGGTTTTTTACTGAAATAAAAGTTATTACGTTCATTTTTCTACTCAGGTAAATCATAGAAAGCGAACAACAATTGCAGAGAGCAACTAACACATGTAGCCATAATTTCTGAGGAATTATTGTACGGTTTGATAGAGATGACACAATTATGGCACTAACGATGCACCAAGGAGGCTTAGCACGCGTTACATCGCTTATCGGCTAGGAGAACACTTTTCAACTGTCGCCTTCAAAAAGATTCAGAGAGACAGGAGGATACTCAAGACGACTGCTTCATCTAGCTCCAGACTCACAGAAATCGGCAAATCACAGCTAACGACATAAAAATCTCTGTGGCTAGCATCCGAAACTTGTTTCGGTATTAATAGTTACCAGACGCGCTAAGGGTAGTAAGTAGACTGAGGTACGGAGGCCCACGGTTGGCCTCCTTCTCTTCAGACAGCACCGAAGAACCCACCTTAGGTTTGCCCGGGGGCACCGGAATCGGACTGGAAAAGAGTCACCGTAGAAACTCTGGCGGACGCAGAAAAGTGTGAAGGAGGCCAGGGTGGTCAATGCTGTATAGCCATATGGTGGAGGCTCCGTATGTTCTGGGGAGGGGGGACTCTCCCAAGAAGTTAATTCCCATTAGTGAAGGATCTTTGACAGCACCGAGGTACCTGAAAGACATCCTGAAGGACCATGACATGACATTTATTAATGCATCGCTTATTCATGACATTGCAAGACTACATACTGTCCATATTTTTTGAGAGTACCCAAACGAGATCAATATTAATACATTGCCTTAGCCAGCGAGGAGTCCATACCTAAATTTCACCGAACATTTATGGGACAGACTCAAAAGAAGTGTTCCATCCAACCTCAGTGAGCTTGAGGCTGGGAAAGAGTACCTCAAGAAGACGTACCAGAGTATTTCCACTACTGATTTATGGTATTGATGTAGGGCAATTAATCAATAAACAAATTATTAAGGTATTTCAATTGTTAGTTCTGTTATCAAAATAATATCTTTGTTATCTATTCATTATGAAATATTATTAAAAGGCAACAATATCAAGAATTTTATATAAACTTAATTAAGTCCAATCTAAAATATTTCGTTATGCAATAGAGATTGCAAAAATATAGTCAGAGAAATTATTATAGGATAAAAACATTTTGATATGTTAATTATTTCATTTTATCAAAAACATAAACATATTTTAATTAGCTACTGTTTGAGTAATACATCTGTTATTGTATACCCCAAGAGATCTGGCTGGCAGATCAAGTAACGAAATATATTCAAAGTAGATGGTGGGATCCGCCCACAAACAGGAGGAGGAGGAGGATGAAAATGACCCTATAGTTCGCATGACCCTGAAGGTCACGGAGGGCCCGTGGGGGAGTAGGGACACCTGACCCTCGCCCAGCTGAGTAGCCTTACCTGTCCGGCCGTTATTCAACCGGAGCCGCTGTCCGACACTGGCTAATTTTTAGAGAAGTGGCTACAGCTGTCAGCCTCTATCCGCACCTGAATATATTTGTTTATGTAATGAAGGGAGGACTCTCGGGAATTCGGTCTTGGTAGTTGAAGAATTAAAAACTAATTTGTAACCAAATGAGTTTTTATTTTAGCCAACGTTTCTGCCTGAATTTCAGGCCTTCATCAGGGCAAATAGGGTGATGGGGGAGAGAGAGAAAGACTTCTGCCCAACGGTGTCTACATCATGTCTCTCTCTTCCCATCGCCCTGATGAAGGACTCCAAATTTATTTATGTAATTTTCAGCAATTTCATGTTGAGAATTCACATGTGTCCTTTGAAGAGAGTTTTAGAAAATTTTAACAGTTATCTATCGGTGCAAATGAAAAATACGTACTTGTAGTACTAGTTTGTTTATTGTATATTATATATTGTGTGTGCAGGGAGGAGGATGTATGAATGTATCTGTTGGTACCCACTCTGATAATTTTTTTAGAATAAAGAAACAAAACTCTACATTTAAGCTTCTCTTTGCAATCTGTTGAATATGTCAGGTGGAAAAAAAAATGCAGTTTTTAGACACCCATGCTTAGTACATGAAGGTCTTTTTTTACTTCAGAGCTCCTATTAGATGTATATAATGGCTTAAATATGACAGTAGAACCAAAAATTGTTATCTATAAAATTTACCCAAATCAAGGAAGTTGATAAAGAACGTATAAAAATAATAGTTGAACTCCCACTTCTGTTGCTCCGATTTTTCCCAATAAATCTCAGTATTTTTTTCCAAATTTTAGTGCAAGGGAATAGAATAACGAAAGTCATTAAAACAGCTTGACAATGTCAGACGATATATTCGTCGGCCTCGGAGGTTAGACTCTCGACACTATTGCGGGAAATTTAATAACTTATCAGATTTGTCTCGGTAGCATAAATGGAAAATGCACCGTCCCGGATAGCAGGAGATCCAGGTTCGAGTCCTGGCTGGGACAGTTAGATTTTTTATTCTGTTCCCTTGCACTATTAAAGACTACAAAAAAAAAAAATATAAAATCAGTATTTTTTCTTGTATTTAAAAGTGACATGTCAGATTTCATCGAATAAAATATATATAATACTTAAAGGAAAATATTTCAGATTTTCCAATGATGAATCTGTGAGGATCTGAAAGATATTTTTCAAGTAATGGTACGGACGTGTATAGCTCAATTTTCAAAAATTGTTAATATAATTGTTATCAAAAGAGTTACAGAGAAATGTATAGAACTTAGTCGGGGTAAATTTTGATTTTTTTAAGATATATTTATTCGAAAAAAGCTTATTGTGGAAAATACTTAAAAATTGTCTTGTAAGTTTGGACGGGCAATTTGTACTCTTACATACAAACCGTTGTTGTATTTTGGAGGTTTTATCTTTTTACAGCTATAAGAAAAAAAGGGGGGAAGAGAATTCAAATAAAAACAAAATAAACATATTTCTTGCTGTTAATTGCCTTAGCACAAGGGGAGATATATAAAATTTTCTTGAGTATAAGTATAAGGAGTACGACTAAAAAGCCAAGAGAGAGCAGAATTGCTCCCCCTCCCCCCCCTTCCCTCTAAAACGGTCACTTTGGTGGGCGGATGGACTGGACCAGCACATGTCCAACGGCAGGACAGGTAAGAACGCCAGCCACTCAGCTGAAGAGGATTGCTTAGTCCCATCTCCACCGAGGTCTCCCCTGCATGACCTCTGAGGTCATACTAACTGAAGATTTACCCTCCCCCACTCCTGTTTGTGGGAGAGACTCTTCCTCTCACTAAAGATGGTCGGGGATATAATTTAAATTACTATTTTCTTCGTATAAGTCTTTTGTAAAAGTCTTTATTTCCCAATATTGATAATTTCTTATGGCCCTAAGTGATTCGCAGTTTAAAAAAATAATAAATTTCATATACTTACTGAAATTATGTAAATTCCTTATACAATAGTTTGCATGGATTGTAGAATAGAGCGGGTCTATAAAATATAGAAAAATAAAACATAGATATTTTATTGGGATTCGTGAAATATATAATATCTATATTTTATACTGGACAGACAGCTACTTTTTGTTATAGAAAGTAGGGCAGCGCTCCTCGTTGACAAGAAAGTAAATAAATGTGGGTGGGTTACATCCTTCCCACTTCCAGGGGCCTGCATTCACCTGCATATTCCATTCTTTCGGAAAAGCAGTTTGACTGCGATCTAGCCATTGGTTATGGGTATTCTAATTTCGGCCAGTAGACCCACTTTTCATCAGACATGACAATCATCTGGTAAAATCTCACATCAGAAGGGTTATTCAATACATTTTCACAATTTCCTAACCTCTTAGCTGATTACTCAGAAGTAAGTTGTACTGCTCTTTTTCACCTTTCCCATAGAGAGTAGATGGCGACTAACAGTATCTTTCGACACACCACACTCCCTGGGAAGTTTGCGAGTGCTTGTGGATGGATTTGACTCAACAGCTTCCTGCAGAACCTCATCAATATCCATTAATGGTCGTCCGGTGCCATTCTTCTTTTTCAACCTCTTATCTCCACAGCTAAATTTTTTACACCTCGCAGTGCCGCTGATCAGGGACACTCACCCCTTCATATTTAATAATTTCAAGAGTAGCTTCAGTGACTGTGAAATTTTTTTCCATGCAATGCCTGCAAGTGACAGGTAAAGTCCTAATTTCGTAGGACGCTATCATGTTTCTTCTTAAAAAACAACTAAACATTCACATCCATTGTCTTCTACGATTCGTATATTAATTTTTCTTATTTACTCTCATTTATTTCAATCTTTGATGAAGCATG
This sequence comes from Oncopeltus fasciatus, assembly GCA_000696205.2. Classification (NCBI taxonomy): domain Eukaryota; kingdom Metazoa; phylum Arthropoda; class Insecta; order Hemiptera; family Lygaeidae; genus Oncopeltus; species Oncopeltus fasciatus. Next base: position 175,611 of record KZ808381.1, on the reverse strand, counting down.
AGAAATTTTTTTAGATTATGCAACCCCGGCATTACGGACTTTTTATTCTAATATTCTTCATCTTGAAGCTCAGGATAGCATCTGCGCAGGATGTGCACCTTAAAGGGTTGAAGAAGAATGCAACTGATGAATGTTTAGTTTGTCATAGTTGTTGAGTCGCGAGAAAGGCGAAGACCAAAGAAGACTGTAGTTATCATAACCTGAGCAAGGTATTCCGAGAGTCTCTCTGTCTACCTCTCTTCTACAATTTCATAAATGTCTCTCGAGGGTCTTAACTGTCTGGTTCGGAGTATTTTTTACGCCTGTCCGCCCCCTTCCTGTTCTTCTCTAGACTGCCTAACTCTCTAATTTACAATGGAAAGCGATAGTTTTTATAACGGATTTGAATAGACAGAAAAATTCTTAAATCTCATATGGATTTTACTATCTATTCAAATCTTTCGTGGAAAAAAAANAAAAAAAAAAAAAAAAAAAAAAAAAAAAAAAAAAAAAAAAAAAAAAAAAAAAAAAACCTATATGCTGGAAATTCCAGATCTCGATGCCATTGAGTAGTACTGAAAAGTCCTCGAGGTTACCTATGAATCAACATAGTCTATTCTTACCCCAGTCACCGCATGTTGAATACCAAATGCCCGCGCTAAGAAAAAGGGAAAAATTCATCTATTTGTACTGAATTTATCTGTATTTGTATCCCAGTTATCTGAATTTTTGACTTACAATGACTAAGTGGCCCCTACGAAAATTCCCTAATATTTAATTTCGTACAAGAATCCGTCGTACTAAAAATACTTTACATATAGGAAATTCTCTAGTTCAGTTTTCTGAAGAAGAATTTGAAGTACCTCGAAAGTGTATACATCTAAAAAATACTTCACAGCATACAGTTAAGATGAAATTTTTAAACATTCATGTATCGTAGCAGTTTCAATAAAAAAATCATATTAAGATTTAGGGATAACCACGAGAATCCATTAAGTATTTTAATAATAAGATACAGTAACCAAATTCTATATTTAAACTTCCTTTATAAATCGATGGATTAATTTTTTCTCCGTATTTGGTTAGTGAAATAGCACTAAAGGAGTGGGGTGGGGGGAGGTTAGAGATAGACTAAATTGAATAATCGTCAAATTATTGATATCACAAAAATTTATATAATCTAATAGGGATATCATTTATTTTTATAGCGTTTATGTTCTTAACATTAAAAAAAATTACATTAAGAAAATATTTAGGAATGTCATTATGAACACTGAACTCTTTCCTTTTGAACACAAAGCAAGTTTAAGGTTTCACACTTTACACCCTCCTTGTCTTCTCTAGTTTGTAAGATGAAAATAATCATTTGCTCTTAATCATGTTCTTATTTAATGGAGCAAGGGAAATGTGCTTACATTACACAGCCCTTGCGTGACGGACTGAATATAGCTGTCAGGTTTCAGTTTATTTTCTTTTTAGTTTATTATGTCATAAAAAAAAAGTCCTTACACGGAAAGTTCAGGGTGATAGGGGTTGGGAACAGTTGGAAAAGTGGTTGGCCACTTCCAGTAGGCGTATAACACACCCCTCAATGTCAGTGGGATCTTCAACTTGGCCCTTCATCGCTGATGAATTTTTTTTTTTTTACATCCCTTTACAGCGAGGGAGTTAGATGCTGAACTCTTTAAAGTAAGGGTGACAAGGATCCTTACTTATTTAGGGGTATGAATTTTTTTATAAATGCTCCTAAATTTTGATCGAACTAATAGCAGGGTATAATTATATATTTCAAATTCTCTACGTGACAAAAAACTTTAAAATTAAATCATTTTTAGCAGATTTCGCGTAAAGAATTCAAGTTATGCATACTGATACTATTAATCTAAAACTTACTAGATTTCTTCGCAAATTTTACTTTAGAAGAAGCTTAAAATATTATTAAATGTATAATATATGTATTGCAAATGATGTGTAAATATATATAAAGAAAATTTAACACTCGCGACCGCGATGCATATAATGAATAAGAAAAGGAGGAATAATGAGCGTAGAGAACACACACATTCAAAAAAAATTAATAATTAAACAGAGTAATTTAAATTTCGAGAAGAATTTCCCTCGGACGGCGAGCTAGGAGATTCACTTAAAATTTGAATTACACTGTTTAATTATTCCTTTTTTTCACATGTATTTGTTCGCTACATTTATTCTTTCTCGATATACCTGATATCGGCTCGGTTTCTCGTAGATTTCATAATGTTTATTCTCATTTATCTCAATTAACTAACACACACGCACTTTCAATATTTAACTAATGTTCTCCAAAGGGCTGATACCTTAGGCAAATGATACAAGATGGCCCATAAAGTTTATAAATCGTATCGTCAACATATATACTCGGTTAATCTGAATTTCATTAAAATTCATGGATTAGAGAGGTTGAATCTAAAAATATCAATTTATATTAATTTTGAGAATCAGTAAATTTTAATTTTCGAAAAAAATTCTAACAGAAATCTTGCCCGCTCAAATAATAAATACAGATAATCAAACTGCTGTTGATATATTTGCTCAATATTTTTTGTTTGTTATTTTTTTAAATAGCTTCCCCCCACTCGCTTGCTCTTATTTTGAATGATTTTTTTAAATAAATCTATTGAACTAGATTTATACCTCACTTTAGCTTCGTTGAACATATTTCTTTGTTCCAGAACTTCTCTACTCAAACATCTTAGGAATGCAGAAAGGATGTTCCCACAGTAGAACAACCTCAACAACACTGCTGTTAGGGAAATAATTAAAAAGTTTTTCGGTATCTATTTGATGACTTTCAGATTTAATAATTCAGGAAAGGGGAATAAAAATTTATATGCATATTCATAAGCACTTTTTTTGCTTGTAACTTATCCAGTTATTTTAATAAAAGTCATACTTTAAATAAGAAAGGCACAATTATTTTTTTATTTTTTTTTTTTTTTACGAATAAACTAAACAATTCAAACCAATATACGCAATGATATTTTATAAGCCTTTTAAGAACAAAAAGAGAAAAATATTCAGCTGAAATTGTATTATTTTAATTCTTAAATTTGTCATGGGAAATGTTTCAATAAATGATATAAAAGTGCGGACTCAAGTATTCACCTTGCTCAACAGCTCTTGGGCCTCTAGGACCCTACCTGTCCCTTCAGACTGGTCTCCTGGCAGGGGTCATGACCTCTCAGCAGCAGGACCCTGTCCTCGTCCCGCCTGGGAATCTAGCTTCATCTTGTCACATTTGGAACAGGCCTTCAGCCATTTATTATATACTCATCGACCAAAGCTCGGCTAAAACAACTTTTCGACACGATCAACCTTGAAAGAAGGATCTAATAATAAGAAATAGATGTACAATTAGACTGCCTAATCTAAATTAATTTGATATGAATTACTATTATTAATTTTATTATTTCTTAAAAAATATGCATAGATATATGTATGCATATGTAGTATGCATAGATGACAAGTTCTCATAAGGTGAGACTGGCTTTCAGGTTCGACTAGATGAGCGTCCAGTTCAGAGGTCATGAAGTATTTGTTCTTTAATTACATGACATAAAAATGTATTGTTATCTCTAAGGTTAGAAACATCAATATATGATGTAGGGTCTCCTAGACCCCAGTGTATCTGATTAAATAGAAAAAATAAATGTGCCATTGTAGGGTTAATTTCCAATTCACTTCCAAGAATTGACCCTACTGAATAATATAAAACAAAAATCAGTTATAAAAATAATTTGCAACTCAATATAATACAGTAATATAATAAAAAATAAAGAATAAAAAGGCTGATAGCAGTGTAAGGGAACATGACCTTAATGTTCATGAAGTGCATGCTTCATCAGATTAAGACAGGCTCACACTCCTCATTTCTCTTTCAGTCACTTTAGTCTCCAAGTGTCAGTTGTTTCAAGTTTAAGCTATGCCTTCTAGATTATATATTTTTTTTAAATTATACATATAATTTTTTTAAATATATAATCTAGAAGGCATAGCTTAAACTTGAAACAACTGACACTTGGAGACTAAAGTGACTGAAAGAGAAATGAGGAGTGTGAGCCTGTCTTAATCTGATGAAGCATGCACTTCATGAACATTAAGGTCATGTTCCCTTACACTGCTATCAGCCTTTTTATTCTTTATTTTTTATTATATTACTGTATTATATTGAGTTGCAAATTATTTTTATAACTGATTTTTGTTTTATATTATTCAGTAGGGTCAATTCTTGGAAGTGAATTGGAAATTAACCCTACAATGGCACATTTATTTTTTCTATTTAATCAGATACACTGGGGTCTAGGAGACCCTACATCATATATTGATGTTTCTAACCTTAGAGATAACAATACATTTTTATGTCATGTAATTAAAGAACAATTAGACACTACTAAATAGAACAGGATAATAATATTTTTTAAGAAAT
>KZ808381.1:123827-145577 GCA_000696205.2 Oncopeltus fasciatus | reverse complement strand
TAAATATATATATTCGAGAACGTATATACATATATAATTAAGGGAGAGAGTTTAATAGTAATTTCTTCGTTATTATTAGTTGTCTTTTCTGTTAGGCTGATTATTCTCCATCTAAAAAGATTGCGTAATTAGTAATTAACTACTATTTTTATGTAAAAGCGAAATGTTTTTAATGAAACGTGGGAAGCCTGCTGAGTTTACACAGCTCCTACGTGACGGTCTTTGATTATGCCTATTCATCCCAGATAAACAGACTTGGACCAGAGCTGGGGGTTAAGCCCTCCCTCTGCCCCCCCCCCTCCCTCCGCTCGCAAGGAGACCACCCTCACCGGAGGAGGGGTGGTGTCACGGGCTGGGGTCCGAAGCGATGCGAAGTAGTCGCTCATGACGGTGTCCAAAGTACGACTGTGACTTCGGTGACTGCATTGCTACGTCAAACTGAAGCAGACGGCATATTGAACATTGCTAGTGAACCGAAAGATTTGGATATGCAAAATGAGAACACTTGTCAGTATAATCATTTTTTCTTCATATAGACAAATTTCTAATTTGCTTACATATTAATATATATATATATCACAATAGGAAAAAGTATATATATTTTCTAAAAAGGTTATAGAAAATATTGTTATACACATGTTATGCATTATATTTTTTTTAATATTCCCGAAGTAAGGAAAATATTGAGGATTTTTATCAATTTAGTCTGTGTCTAAAGCCACTTTTCGCTTGAGTAATTTCAGCACGAACTAATGGTTTCCAAGAAATATAAGAAATATTTCCTTGCTAAAATATAGATTTTCGTTTCTATATATCAAAAATCGCGTTTCACAAGATCGCAAAAAAAAACGTATATATCTGCAAATATATTTTAAAAGTCTTGTCAACTTGAAATTCGGCATAGAAGACGTGAACGCAGAATATATTCTCCTGTGTATATGTATAGTTCCTGCTCTGTTACAGGACTATTTCTGTTACTTTTTTTTAGGCAGAATCCATAATACTGTAAATTTAGTCTTTGTTTCTCTCTCAATTCTGACGGCGTCTTATAGAATTAACATTTATAGTTTAATTATAAATAAATAAAAATAAAACCAGAGAATAGAATGCGTGCCTCGAGAATGACCCTATGTCCAAAAATCTAAATCTTTGAAAAAAAGATAAATAAATTTTAAAAAACATTTCTGTTTTAGAAATTAAAAAAAAAAAATAATGGAAAAGTGTTCCTTCCAAAAAATGAAATTAAAATCAAAGATTTGTACATTTTTTTTTTTTTTTTCATGATCCGAATACAGAACTGTGTTCTAGGCTCTTTCCCATTTCATCTTGATTAAATATTCTTTAAAAAACCTGTTACATAAAACCCACATCTCCCCAGATATAATACCTTCTATCGGTAAATAAGTATAAATCAACATAAATCCTAATTGAACTGTACATAAATTCCAAAATAAGTACGAAATAAAAGTACAAACAGCAAGAGATGATTCAGGGGGTACTGAGTCGCAACCCTTACGAAGGAGTAGAGAAGGCCCTTTTCAGACAACCAAAAACGCCAGCGGGGTGCGGTAGTAGGAGATTGATGGGTCCGATAACTGTCTGCAGAAGAAAAACAATTCACGAGGAGAGAATTGTTAGGAATTCGGTCTTGGGAGCTGAAGAATTAAAAACTAATATGTAAACAAAAAATGTATTTATTTTCGCCAACGTTTTGGTCTAAATTTCGGGCCCTCATCAGGGCAAAGAGTATGCTGGAGAAAGAGAGAGAGAGAGAGAGAGAGAGAGAGAGAGTGAGAGAGAGAGTGTTTGCCTTGATGAAGGCCGGAAATTTAGGCCGAAACGTTGGCTAAAATAAATTTTGTTACAAATTATTTTAATTTCTTCAGCTCCCCAGACCGAATTCCTGACAAACCTCTCCTCATAAAATTCTACGGTCAACAAGTTACCTCCCAAAAAAAAAATTTACGTTCCTGAACTTAATAGAACATATTTTTTACAGTTTCGACACATTTTCCAAGACATGTAAATAATTCTAATATATTTCACTGACCCTACTATGAAGAAACTAAATATAAACTCCATTTATATATATGTATATATAGACATACATATTCCTAAAATGAAGAGACAAAATTCGATATTTAATGCCTGAAATCGGTGAAAAAGGAAAATTGGTATAAATGACAAAATATAAAGATCATCAATATGTTAGTAGCTGTTTGAGATATGGATAAAAAAAATTAAAGAAGAATGTATGTATAATATAGAATGTATTATTTAAAAAATAGGTTGAGAATGTAATGTTTAAAATTTGAATATGCAAATTACCTTTCTTCATTATTGACCACTTGTTGTTTTTTTTTATTACTTTATACTTCATATTACTTTTATTATTTATTTTTTTAGTACAGGCAAATGGACAAAATGATATTCCAATGTTATGGCAAATGAAATATGAAAACACTATTATTTGATTTTAAACTTTATTTTGTTCAACTAGTTTTGTGTTTAATAACTCGTTTTCATGACTTAATATATAATGTTGCAAAAAAAACTGTACTTACTAATTAAAATTGTAACCTTCCTCCAAGAAGGCTCCGTCATTTTAACCTGTAAATCTGTTGTTTTTTTTAAACATTATATATTTAAGTCCTGAAGACGAATCAGTATTAGACGCGAAACTAGTAGAGCAAAATAAAGTTTTAAATAAAATATGTTTTTTATTTTTTTACTATATGTCTACATTAAAACAAAAATGCATGTTACAAAAAATATTTAAGAATGCAATTTTGAATGTTGGGTGGGTCCCTTATTTGTTAAATATAGAAACACCAAATTCGGTATTTAGACTTTTCATTCTATAACTATGAAGGAATTTATATTTGTTTAAAATCTAATAATGGAGATTTCTAGACTTCCACTCATCGTTGTTATTTGAGTTTGGAAAAATATATAGAAAATTTAATTTTGTAAAATTTATGTTCTATACATTTTTTTTCTAAAAACACTTGTTTACGAATGCAAATACCATGGTTAGACCATCATGAAGCTGTATTTGTAGCAGGCCCTTATTAAATAATAATTAATTAGAGTTCTAATTATATGAAAGATAACAGCGAAAATTCGGTGAAATCACTAGTTACTGCGAGTAGGTTATTCGCAGGAGTAAAATGGGAGTAAGGAGAGTATGAAAAACGATGCTGCCATGCACTCGTATTATCGTCTCCCCCCATTCACTTTCTCTCTCTCTCTCTCTCTCTCTCTCTCTCTCTCTCTCTAACCCTGTTACCCTCATATCTCATCTAAACCACAAATTTGCTACACTTTTACTTTTTTTTTTTTAGTGATACTTTACAAATGTAGTTATATCTACTCCTTCCGCCCATATGGGAATTCTGATGAATGAAACTGACGAGAGAGGGAGACAACTAAAGGTATGGCAGAGAGATTGAGTTAGGAATGGAATGAGAGAGAGAGAGAGAGAGAGAGAGAGAGTGATAGGAGAAAACACCTTCTACCCTCCCCCCTAACACACTACCTCACTCCCACCCCCTCCGTTCGATAGTAAAGATATTTAATTCATTAGAGGCAGACCCTCCACCCTCATTCGCTCTCTCTCCCTCTCTCCAAACCCCTAGACGCCTTCCCTCTCACTCTCACTCTCTCTCTCTCTCTCCCCGCTCCCCCCACGGCACCCGCCCCCTCCCCCGGCTAGGGTGGTACCTCTGCCCTCCCCCGGCCACCCTCAGTACACCCCCGCCGGCCTCAGGAGATGGGAGCATGTCCTCCAAACGGAAGTCCCACCCAACAAAGGTATCTATTCTATTCCTACAAAGTTATAAGAAGTTATTTAAACCAAAAGTAACTTTTTCATATTCAAATTAACATACACAACAATTTCATTCACTTAAAAAATAGTTTTATTTCTTAAAACAATACACATTAATCTCATCAACAGGTTACTATTAATAAAATGTATTTAATAGAAATTAATTTACATAAAAAGCTATAATATCAAAATATGTTAGAACCACATCTGATTCGTAATAATGCCATGATATATATATATANATATATATATATATAACAGTTATTAGATATATCTGTTCCCTTGAGTAGCAGTCCATGCCTCGTGGAATATATCTTTACGGCCCTTCCATATCTGAGTAGGCCTTCCAGCTCTTATCTTTAGCTCTGAACAGCAAGCCAAGCCGTCACAAAGTAACACCATTATGGAATAGTATTTGTGCAGTTATGTTCCTCTCGTTCACTTGGTCAGTTCTCTTTTCGAATCCGATACTTGTATTCCCAAGTCCCCATTTCCATACATTCCATCCAGTTGGTCAACTGTTACCGTGTTTTTTGGGCTGATACTTCAATCTGCCGACAAAGACTTGTTCTAGCGCCAATCTCGATATTTATTTACTGAATATGCTGAAGTATTTGCCACTAACGGAAACAGAAAAAGAACCAATCTCAGTGTTTTTTTAGTTGTATGTTTTTTTTTTTTGTATTTAGCGAAAGACTTTCGAAAATCGTTTACTCAACTGTAGAGAAAAAATAACAAAAACTTAAAGTAAAATAATTTCCCAACTCTAATTTATATATCCCACTTTCTGTACGCCTTAACTTCAGATTAATTTGATTCCGCGAGATTAATTATTGCGATATAAACTGTCTTTTTCACTTTCAAAGAGACATTTTTCTGAAGCTTAATGTACTTTTGCTTTCCATATCTTTTAGGAAAAAGTTTTTGAGCTTTAATCATAATTATCTTGGGCCCTTATATTATTTTGAATTGAGATATTATGCCACTTCAAAGAAACTTCTAGCCGTCAAAATCCATTGTTTCCATAGTTTTTCGTACAAAGTTTTAATTAATTGATTTCATAAATATGTTTTTGGTAGCTTTGTTTCTTCAACAGGGACCTTCACAAAGTTTTCTTTTGTTGTACATATACTTACAACCGCACACTCTGACGGAATTGTCGGTGTCGTCCTTTGAACACCCTGAGTAACATGCAAGACTTAAGGCACCTTCCTTCATTGAAAATAGTTCTCGAAACCTGTCAAGAGAATTCAGAATCCAGTTCCAGGGAAACAAACGTGTCGCAAAGTGTTCTGAGAGTCTTAGTAGCTAGTGCTGTTCAAATTAATGGTGGGAGGGGGAGGGGGGAGTGAATTGTCTGCTGTTTGGATGAGACACTAATGGCTCTCGTGGTCAAAGGGATACGTCGCACTAGGAAGGCGTTTGATCAGCACATGTGAAGTGAATGAAGTGAATGGTTATATACTGAAGTTGTTTTGATCAGAATACACCTGGGATTGTGTGAAGGAGGGAAAGCTACTTCAGTCCTAATATCTGCACTTTCTGTTCTACTTGTAAGCTAGGTTTATTCCTGGCCTTCTGACGGAAAACCCTGCCTGATTTGGGTACAATCCTCTTGTATGGAAAAGTAATGAGGCATGGTCCAGAAGGATATTCGCGGCGGTTGGTGTTTATGTAGTCCATTGGTTATGGGCTCTGGGCTCCTGAGACAAAGCCCCGAGGTTTAAAAATCCCATTGCGCAATTTTCTTCTTTCTGTGCTTCTAAAGTCCTTAGGATTCCTGGAGTCCTTTCGGATCAGAGTGCATACATCGTAATGATACATCATAAGTTGCGAATAAACACTGTCGTGACCCCCCTGAGCCCCAGTAGTCAGACTAATTTAATTCCTTCTTGTAATTCGTTTTCGAATTAATGATCTTATCTTATTGACAAATCTTCCACGTTCAATTTAATAATTAATTAACTAATTCTTCTCATTTGTTTTGAACAATTTTTAACCGTATGTTTTATGTATTTTTTTTAACCTCTTACCAGCTATGAATATGATGGGAAGGATTAAAAACTAGCCACCTATTGCACTGGGGGAGCTTATATTTATTTTTAATAGATTGCCTCTAGATTGGGAATCTGAACTCCCAGCGCTAGATGTCGGAGTCCCGAACGGGTCTTCTCGACTAAGCTGGTGTCCAATTTCTAAAGCTCTATTTCTACAGTTTATGCTTACAGCATTATTAATAACCTCTTTAACAATTAAACAAAGAGGGCAGTCCATCTCCCTTTTACTTCTGCAGAGTACTCCAACCACCACCAGTACTCTAGTGAGGGGCTATAGGGCCGTGTACAGTAGAGGTACACTGAGGTATACAGGGGAGATGGTGAGGTCATCAGAGTACTCCAACCACCACCAGTACTCATGTGAGGGGAAATAGGGCAGTGTACAGTATAGGTACACTGAGGTATACAGGGGAGATGGTGAGGTCAGCAGAGTACTCCAACCACCACCAGTACTCAAGTGAGGGGACGTAGGGCAGTGTACAGTAGAGGTACACTGAGGTATACAGGGGAGATGGTTAGGTCAGCAGAGAACTCCAACCCCCACCAGTACTCAAGTGAGGGGACATAGGGCAGTGTACAGAAGAGGTACACGATAGAATCTAAGCTATCGCCAATACCTAGAACGTATAATAACAGCGTTTTTACTAATTTCAACACTATACATGAATAGAAGAAAGAGATGTCTTAGGGGAGCAGAGATCGCAAGTCCGAGCGATCCACTAACTCGCAAAGAGGGATTTAAGTAGCAACAGGTTGGCAGCCGTATATCAAATCGTGAATATCCACGCGGGGAAGACGTGTCCTTTCCCGGCCTCTCTCACTCCTCACTTCCCAGCCTCTCTTCCCCGTAATCGCCTCAAAGAAATTCGCCTCCTTCTGTCCACTCTCAATTGATAATGTTACTTTGTGACTTGGACGTTTCGGATTCAATGTCGACAGTCATCCAACATTCTTCTAAAAACATATAAATGCATTGTTGTTGGAAGAGTCCTTTCCTTCACTTTTGAATATACTGTTTGACTTATTCATGTAAAGTAATATCTTCCTCTATATGGAATACATTGATGTATCATTCATTTTCCATAGTTAATACTTTTAAACATTAATCTAATACTCTTGTTGAAGAAAGAATGCATTCAAAAAGTATAATCAGTCTGATTTTACTAAAATAGTGTTTTGTCTTGAATCGGTTGATTTCAGTGAACTAGTTACATCATCAGTGACAACTTACAAAACAGTAATAACAACATCCATATTAAGAAACTGCTAATGATTATGCCATGTCATTGAAAATACTTTTTGTTATTTCCTCATTTGCCTTCATTGATTTAATCTTATTCTAAGTGGCATTGCAATTGACCTATATTATATGTTTACTTACAAGTCATTTGTATACCCACTTGGATGTGTCTTATTTGCATTCGTAGAAACATTTCGTAACCAGTTGTTCATCTAAGCTATGGTATTAGAAAGCCATATGTATATTTCTTATTTACTTACATAGATATGCCATTATTCACTATGCTGCTGCACTCTTATTCTGTATAGGTATTCCTGAATCCTTCGTAAACTATTTCATCGCTATATCCTTTGTGTTTTATTCCTTGTCTGTCAACTCGGACAAGGTTTTTTTTTTTTTTTGGAATGTCAATAAAGTAGATGATTGGTTATCCATGCAATGGGGTTTACCTAGTGCCACAAAAAGAAATTATTTATGGTGTTTTATGGTATTGATTCCTTTTTGGGTTGTGTGTAGTTCAGAGGGAGGTGACCCAGAGGGATATAGACTGGGGGGAGGGAGAGAGAGAGAGTGTGAGAGAGAGAGGCTCTTATATAAGCCCGCTCGATAACAGAGAGAGGGTAGCCACCCCCAGCCCCGGCAACACCAACCCCCTGTGTGGGGGTGGAGGGGGAGGGTGAGCACCCCTTATGGTAGGGCCTCCACCACCCCCTCCCCCCGCCCCCAGTCCGCCGCCCGGACTGCGGGTACCCCCGGCTGGAGTAGGGGGTGTCCCGGGGCCGGCACTCCCACCCCCTGACTCACACAGGCCGAGAGTATACAGGCAGTATACACACCCACACATCCTCTACCCACACCTGAAGCCAGCGGTGGCCTAGACTTCGATCGGGTGAACCAGCCCTGCTGTAACATTACTCAACATTGGACCGCCTATACTTAAATGCAATAAGGGTCATTATGCAGGGGGCGTCCACTGAAGAATAACTCGGTTGATCTGTAATCAACTCCATAGTTGAAGATTCACTCAGACAACACATATTACTCGTTATTTCAAAAAGAGTTCCATTACGGCAACAAAGCTTTAATCCGCTTTCAATGTAAGGATTGAGTAAAAATTAAAATAACATATCAATCAAAAGAAAAATCATAACAAATCAGAACCTTTTCCGTGAAGGATTCAATTAATTGTAAAATAACTTGTGATGTTTTTGCAAAAGTGACAATAGTGTGGAAAAATCAAGCTAGTTATTATGCAGAAATTATTGTAATTCTAGAAAAAACGAATATCTGTATAACCGTAATTTTAGGTTTCATTTGTAGGACAAATACCACGAAAAAGATAGTCTTTGTTATTGTTTGTCTCATTGAAGACCACTTCTCATTTATTCCCCTTATTAAATGTAGAACTAGTAATCAAAATTTGGTAAAATTTGAAAGGTACCCCACGCGACGATTTGAAAAATCAAGCGTATGTATTTGTTTGAAACGCATTCGACTTGTTTAAAAACTTTTTCTGACACTTTACCAAACTTTAGCCATTTCTCCTATTTCTTCTCCTTCTTAACTTCCCTCCCCAGCATTGGAAATCCGCCGTTATCGAAATCCCCCAAAATAAATCGCAAGTACAAATAATTAATTAAGTTAAATTAACAAATTTAATTCCACAACTTAAAAAAATGAAAGCCTATTAAAAAAAAAAAAAAAAAGATGAAGAAGAATCCTAGCGATATTTGTATCATAATGAATGGTTTGCAGAAAGTTGCTTAAGTACCAAATTTGGTTTCTTCCCCATAGTGCGGGGACTAGAACTTGTTCAGACCACTCAACTGTATACATATATATATATACATTAGTTTAACAAAAAAAACAATAAAAAAAAAACAGAAATGTGCCTTTTCACTTGTTTATTTTCCTGTTTTCAACAAATCATTTCGAAACACTTAATACATCTAAATGGATGCATGATGATTTACACCCTTAAGATGCAAACATTGAATTTCGAAACGTCGGAGAAATTAAAATAATAATATTCTTAGCAAAAGAGGTCGATATTTATAGGTGAATAAGAAGGAAAGTCATTCGGTAAACTTCCAAAAGTTACTCAGGCGAATAGCTTCATTTCATTGAGGGAAATCTGCTAAAATGGGCTGAAAGAGATTCCGAAACTTCCAGCAAGGTGCCTCCGCTCAGCAATCAGCCGTATTTAAAGTTTATTCAAAAACAAACACACCGTGGGACTGCAATAATTCCAGTTTCCAAGTGAAAGATAAAGGAATTATACTGAACTCACGCAATTTCTCTACTAACGAAGTATTCAACAGGTTGTAATGGAAAAGTGTCCCGGGGCAAGAGCACCAGCGAAATTCACAAGTTCTCAAGTCCATCGCTTAACTTGGTCAAGTTCTTAAGCAGTGCTGCACACGCTCGTGCCATTCCGTTCCTGGTGGGATTCTTACGGGGCAGCCATGTTTCTTTTGTATCCCATCTCAGTATATGTGTACATTAATGTCTCTCGATTTGACGAAATATAACTCACCTCACTTGATAGAATACCTAATAATTTGCTGAAGCTCGTAAAGTAATAACATTCTTTTACGTCCATATGTGTTTATACATATTATTTTTTCAATTACGTACATATATTTACAAGATATATATTTATATACAAGGTATATTTACATATAATATAATATATACAAGTACTATTTACTGTAAGGTAACACAGTAATATGTAATTTCATTGTAATATATCATGAATAAGAATGTTATGAGAGGGTTTTAAGAGTTTGAGTTCAGAGATAACGCTAGATATAGCTACGATTACTATCAGCCTACTGGCCGATTGGGTCTCAAAGACGAAAATAGATACAGTGAATTTTAAAATAAAACAAAAATGGAAGGATCAGAAATTTATTTTATTTCACTTATAACCTATAAAATATTGCCTTTCAACACTCTTTGGAATAAGAATAGTCAAAGGTCATAATTTCCTGAGGTGACTAGACATACACTCCGCACAGACTCCTGCTGGCAAATCTCGCAGTTGGACACACTTTCACAGTCTTATTCGAACATATTCAATTTCCAGTAAGTGACCGACCTTCTGTAGTGTAATTTCTTCATGGAAAGTCAATGGAAAAAAATCAAGAACATTAACTTTAACTGCTCTAATAGTTTCCAATTCTTTGTTTCAAGAGGCGTCCTAGAAAACTAACAGAACAATGAATGCTTTTTAAAAGTTTCAATCTTGGTTTTTACCATTAGCTTAAAAAAAAAAAAAAATTAAAAATAATAATATATATAGAAATGTGCATGTGTTTGCAGACACTCACTTGACACACAGACACAAACACATATACATTGCAGTAGACACGTAGCAATAGGTATCAGAGATGTTTCTCTGCTGATTGTTGCAGACTTTATGCTGAAATAATGAACCATATCATTCAAACCGGAAAAAAATCCTATACTCTAAATAAATAAAATAAATTGTATATTCCCCAAGTTTCTGGGTTCATGGCGAATATTTATATTAATAATGGCTTGGATAAACGTTGGGTTGTCTCGGGAGCAGGTTAAACTTTAAACAGGAGGAGGCCCGGTTGCTAGGGGGGGTCACAACACGGCCCCTCACCCCCCTGGCTGCCCCCATCTGCCGCCTCCCCCGCCCCCACCCCCGAGTCGATACCGGCTGGGGAGGGAGAGAGGGTGTTGTGGGTGGAGGGTGCTGGGGCGGACTCCTCTCCACCTAACAGGAACCCAAGGAAATAAAACTAAGAACATCCTAACTCCTAGGCCTAACACACGCAAAAAATATATGTTTTATCAGTCATTAAGGTTTTTAAATAAAATAATAATAATTAAGGTTAATAGTCCAAAAATTAAGTTTAGTACAAAAGCAAGCGGGCCAACTTTCAGTAGAGAAATGTGTGTGTGTGAGAGAGAGTGAGAGTGAGAGGGAGGGTGGAAGGAGGGGGGAGAGGGAGAGGGGAGAGGGGGGAGAGAGATAGAGAGAGAGAGAGAGAGAGGACAGAGAGAGAGTGAGAGAGAGAGAGGACAGAGAGAGAGTGAGAGAGAGAGAGAGAGAGAAAGAGAGAGTGAGATGCACAAATACCAAAACAGATGGAATAAATTTTTTTGGCATACTGGATGCAGAAATGTAAAAAAATTCTAAATTAATACAGAAATATGTGAAGGTTGGAGATAAGCCCATGTTAGAGGTTCGTTTCTGACGAGTATTATGCTGGAGAAATTAATCAGGGTTTCGGCCAGGATCAGAAAAATAAAACACTCCAAAATTGTTGAGTAATTAATTTATTATTGATGACGTTTCGACTTAACTTGTAAGTAATCATCAGGGCGATAGTGATGTCTGGAGGGACAATTTGCTAGTTTAGCTCTTGACTCTGACCTGTGACCATAAACCTCCCGCGGAGATCTCTCCAGACATCACTATCGCTCTTATGATAACTTACAATTTAAGTCGAAACGTTGGCAATAATAAAATAATTACCCAATAGTTTTAGAGTATTTTACTTTCTGATCCTGGCCGAAACCCTTACTAATTTCTCCAGTGTTGGGACTTAGTTTTGAAATATTTTAACCACTGTCTTATTAAGACTATTTAAAATATATTATTAAAACTATTTTTTTATAAATAAAATTTGATTAATTTTATCAAAAACTTGATTTGACCTGGTTTTTGTACATTCCCTTTTTATCAAGATATAAAATGCATGTGTATGCGTGTGTTTTGTGTGTGTGGGGGGCCCTCATTTGGACACTCACATTCGGATATCCACATTATTGGGAGTTTTTTCACTCCGTTGTATTATGAACTCGTCAATTTAGGGGATCAAAAATCCGTCTGCCCTAAGCCTAAGTCAATTTCTAGCGGATAATATTTGAAAGGGGTATGTAGGTGCCCTTCTCGTCAAAGATCACATCAGATATGTACTTTTCTCAGTCACTAGGTCAACATGCAAATAAAGGAAGATAATACTAAATTAAAATCTTATAGAAGAAAAAATTAGAAAACACCTGTTATATTCTATACATTTCTATTTCTCAAGAATAATATATAAATTAATATTTTTCAATTTCTCCGGCTAGATATCTTTTACTTTACGGCTCTTATCATTCATTCACGGACTAATTGATCAGTTTCTAATAGGTTTTTTGTGTTTTAAAAACTGTGTAAGCCCTAGAGGGAAAGATTTGATGTGCTGGTTGCTGTCAGATTCAATATCAGCATTGGCAAAGGAAGATCGCATCGATATCAATGATTGTACGATAGGTCCATCCTGGACTAAATCCTTGTGCAGGCCTACTGAAGGGAAGGCCGTGCAATACAGGTCACAAAAACCCACATTCTTGTGGCAATTTGACAATTGAACCTCCCTGATCTTTCATTTGGCACCTGTTGCTAAGTGTAAGGTATTGTGACAACGTTCAATTTCAATGGTACTTCTGTGAGTGAGTCTGTGTGAGAGCGGTTTTGTGTGCTTCCGAGCAGCGGGACTTTCGCAACACGAGTCTGCAACTTGCCATAACTAACAAGGTTGGAGAGATAGAGAGAGAGATAAGAGCAATTGTATCCCTATAAAACTCCATTTTTATTTTTCAAGTTATCACATCGTTCAAGCTCAAGGGTTTCTTAAATATTTACATAGTGGTATACTTTCAGTAGTGGGATAGAAGCAAAACACAATGACAATTGATGATTATTCTCATTGCTCCATGATTATTTGGAGTTGTGAACATGAATCTTCAATAGAAAAGTCTCTTCCGGAACCTGCATATTTCGCAGTATCCCAAGTTAAAAGTTTCGAGGATATAAGTTTCCAGGGCATAGAATTTCTGGTCGGGCTGTAGGAGAGGACTCGGGGGTGGAAGGGAGTTTTGGAGTTGAGCCCTCCACCGAGGTATGGGGGTGGATGGGGAGAGGGTTCTAGTAATTTGTGAGGGCGGGCAGAGGGAGAGGGCCTTGGGGGAGGGTGGTAGAGGGTGGCGAACCCCTCACCATCTCTTTTAAAGGATGGAAAGGGTCGCTCCCTCTCCCCCACCCCTCCCGCCTCACAACCCACCCACGCTCTTCCTCTCTCTCTCACTCCCTTTTACCCACCCTCTCACACACTTTTCCTCTCTCTCTCTCTCTCTCTCTCTCTCTCTCTCTCCATGCCCCCTTCAGTTCCCACCACCTTCCATCCACCTCCAGTACCCTCTACCCTTCCTCCTCTCACTCCACTTCTGCCCTAAGCAAAATCCAACCTTCTTTCTCTTCATCACTACGTATGTAGTAAACTAAGGTGGGCCAAAGGAAGGAGCAAGTGAACACATGCAGCACAAGAAGAGTGAACGATGCTCTGAAGGAAGCAGGTCTCAGGGATGCATCGGAGTGGTGGGAGGGGGGCTTTAATAATTATCAAGCTTGAAAAGGTGGTTAGCAGACTTACAAGACGTATTTATTTAATATGTTTCAGCAATTTTCATGATATCAGACAAATATCCAGAATATTTGGTTCCCCCCAAAAAATATTTATCTTGGTGCGCCTCTGCAAAAAAATAAGATTTCCTTATACTTGTGTCTGCTACACATACTTATGAGACAATAGGTAAAACAATATTTGGTCATAGATATAAACAAAATAGTATACGAACGTAATGGCATATTGTAAATAATGATTATAAATAATTTGAAAGACAAATAAGAAAATAATACGGAAATCAATGGATTGTATAAATTGGTGAAACTTCTATTATAGGTTCTTTTTTAATACTTATTTTAGTGTCAAGTTAAATTTTTTGAACCCTGTTATGACTTTCATAAAATCTTACTTTAACAATCTTCACGAATATTATAACTAGAGGAGGCCACAAGTGGCATTCATGAACTAGAAGTTCATCGAGTCATAACATTTAAACATCATGTCCTCATATTAATAGGTCAAAAGTGAAATATTTTAAATGAGAGATTCATTCATGGCTACTTAAAAGAAAAAAAAAATCGTGTTTTACAGTTTGAAACTTCAAACATTGTATATGTTCTGTGCGTACCCTTATTTTTGCGTATTTTTGATAAATGAACATAATAAAAATGAATTTACTTGTATATTTTAGTTTTCGTTCAGCTAAATATATATTTTTAACTAAATCATTTAAAATTAGTTTTGGTGCGAAACAACTCTGGAATATATTAATAATAACAAGAAATGGGATTGAAATTGGATGAAGGGTAAAATAAATCTGATTGAGTGTTTTATAATTTGTCATAACACTAATAACAAGAAAAATATTAACAGTTTACCATATAAATTTAGTCAAGCATAAATTATTACTTCCTTTGCCTAATCACAGCCTTACAGAGGTTTGTAAAAAAAAAAAAAGTTCACGCGCCGAACTTATATAAGAAGAATATGCCTGACTCACAGTTACATACTTGAATATCTTCCATAATTGGTGTTTATCGTAAAAATGTCAGAAACTCGTATTTTACACCTGTTTCGCTGTATTAAAAATATGGTACTGATAACAAAAAAAGCATTATAATTTTAAATTTTGGTCTTCTCTAAACCCCTCCCCTCCTTGGCACATTTAAGACATTAACGAAATTATCTAAATTTCACACTGAGATTTTTAAACGCTAAATTTGGGTTCCTCATTTAGAAAATTGCGGGCAGTCAAGATAAAAAGAAAACAGTTAAATACGTATTTATATATGAACGGACCTGTATTTCATACTTGCATAGCTTCAGTCCAAATCCACTCTGTACTACTTAACTATTGTTAAGCATTAATTACTTAATTACTTTCTGATTGGCAACACTGAACCACTGCCAGTAATAGCCTCTTTAAACTTGACAGTTGTCTGCGACTGTTAAGTTCCAGTTTCACATATATTTCAAATGCTTCACTATTTTACTGTGAGTTAACTGACACCAAATTTTAATAATTTTGTTAAAGCCATTATTTTAAGGGCGTATGGCATGATTCGAGAGGCTTAAATAAAAATTAAAGGGTTGAAAATGCACTTAATCAAATTTTTCGTTTCAGGTAAACCTCTTACTCTTGCTAGTTTAAAGGTAACTTTTGTTTAGCAATCTTTTTAATGATATGTACAGAGTCGAGTTGCGTTTAATTGGAAAAAATGGCTCCTGGACATTAAAACAATGCTTAAAGAAGTGGAAGATTAAGATTCACTCTCAATAATATGATTTTGCAGATTAATAAAATTATTTGTATTCATTAGAGATAGAATATTACTTAAAACGACTAGATAATGAAAAAAAATACATTTATTTTATAAGGAATTAAATTAATACAAACTAATTCTCATCGTAACTTAAATCATAGTTTAAAAACATTTTAAAGAGATATGAATGTGTATTAACAAGGTACGAGCAGTCTATTAGGAAGAGATATAAAAGTATATTCATTAACCCATAACAGACTGAAAAATGAGAATCTCTCCAATTTAATTTTGCTTGAATCAAAATAACTGAAAATAGTTGTTTTCTTTGCAGGAACTGAGGGTCTCCCCAGAGATCGACAATGAAGACTTCAATGGAAGTAAGTACCAAGAAGTATGGATTCAGGTTATCTGTTTGGTGGAAAATATCCGTTCTGTTCTCCCATTTCCGAAGCAGAGGGTTCGAACCAAGCCCTGGAATGGCTTTCAATCTTAAATAAAAAGCTTCCCAGTGTCATGGGCGTTAGTATAAGCTGACTAGCTGATAATACTCTGCCCCCATGACACTATGGGACCCCCTGTGAATATTTTTGCCCCTGCCATCACATATAATCTCTATAATAATTCACAAATATTTTTCCAGGTAAAAATGGCGACGTCAAAGAGGAGAGAGATGATTGGTCCTATGCGATCAGTAGTAAGAAACCCTGCACTCCCCAATCGCGAGAAATGTCTGTAAGTACAAATAATAGCGAAATGGGATAAAACAAAGCTTCCTTTAATTTAATATTTTCATAATATTATATTACCATATGAATTTTAATTTAAAAATAAAGGGGGGGGGGCAGGTTTACTTCAAAGTTAATAGACTTTTCCTCAACTAATACTATGTTAAATATTATATTACACATTACAGTTGCATATTACTTATATGTATTGCATTATCTTATATATAACGTATAAGTATTACATTATTTTTGCTTCAGTACAGTATGTTACGATCAAATTTTAATTTTAAAAGAATTCCCAAAGAGAAAATACGTTATTACCTAATATTGGTTAAAAGGTAATAAACAGATAGATAGAACATCCTGCGGTTATTATTTTTTCTTCAATATANATGATTATATATATTAGAACTGAATTAAAATAATTTGGCGGGCTAGAAGGGAAGATCATGGAAATAAAATAAAATAAAATAAATAGATAAAGGCTATATTATTCAAACTTCATAAAATAAGAAAAGTTTCATTTTCGTCCTTTCTCTCTATATCCCATATTTTCTAATTTGTTTAAACTTTTGATGCCTAGCTCTTGCCCTATATCTTCTATAGTAATATACAGATGATTTTTTTTTAATAAAAAGAGTTAATTCAAAAAAAATTTTTTTTTTTTTTACTCGGGAGTAAATTAGTGAGGATAAGTTGAATGTTCATCGACAGACCAATTGATTTTTTCATTCAAGGAATGTCACGATACACGTTTCAATAAAATCAATGGAGGGAGAGGGGTATTTCAAGCCACAAACAAATTTTTCGCAGTAAAAATTGAGTTTTGAAGTCGCATTTGAATTTTTTCTCAGTAATCGTCCACTTAAGATTTTTAATTAATTTCTATTATTTTAGAATTTATAGGAAAGTTGATTGACAAATGCCTCGGATTTTTTGAAACCTTTGATTTTATGATTAGATTACCAGAACAATGCAGCATTTGAATAAATTTCTGTGTTTTTCAGAGTCCACTACACGACACTGGCTCCGTCCACGACGAAACCTCATCTTCGGGGAACAAGGACGAGGACGACGAGGAAGACGATTCGGACGACCTCAAATCCATTCCCCACGACCCCGAGAGGCTCAAAGCCTTCAACGTAAGTGTGTCTTTGCGAGTTTAAAAACCCGCCGGTAACTTCCCGGGACATCGGGCTGGCGCTTTCGGTTCGAGTCTCGTCCTGTGCCGAGAAATGACCTGTTCAGTACCATGGGTACCTATAGATAGTCCATATTCAGCGGTTGCATGGAAGTTTGGTACATTCGTGAATGTTTTTGTTTTCCTAACGAGAAACCTGCTAATAGTAAAATAAGATAAGTCAAAACTTAGTGGAATGATTCTGTTCTATGAAATATTTAATAATATCTATTAGAAAAAAGGATTTTCAACCTTCCATGACTTATCAATTTTTGAAAAAATACAAAAACAGTAAGGAAAATATAAAGCTTTTTCTTATTAGATGATTTTAGTTGAAGTTCAGTCAAGGTAGATCTAAAAAAATACAAATACAAGGAGGGGGGGGGGGAAGGTAAGAGACGGATGGTACAAAGGGAGAGCGGTCTGTTTCAAGAGAGGGCAATAAAAAGGACAAAGAAAAAAGGAAGTGTATTATTGGGAATAAGTAACTTTAAAACTGGGAAAAATGTTTGTTTGACAGGTTTATTGAGAAGGAGGGCTGATGGTTTTTAGAATGTTGAAAATAAATCTTTTTCTATTCGTTTTTCTCATCTTTGTCTGATTTCAGCCATAGGAGAATTCAATCAACGATTTTTACAAATAAGTTAATTTTTTTTTTTTAAACTGTGGGCGTAGGAGGGCGAACAGGCAGGTTTAAGTATGTAAGAAATTCGTATGGATCAGTTTTAGTTTATCCTACTAAAAAAAAAAAATCCGAATTAGATCAGTGAAATAATGAAATTTTTTTCTTAAAATGTACTTCATAATAAAAACAGAGGGAAATCAGCTAATATTACATAAATGTTAAATTTTCCGTTTTGACGAGTGCTTAAACTAACTATGGGAATACCACTATTTCAAAGTACAATATGAAGGGGTGAGTGAACTGCTTCACCATTTTTATAAAAAACGGAGTACAGGGAATTGTATATAGACTTTTTTTTTCGGGTTTTTGAATCTGAAAGTCTGTATTAATAAGTAATATTTCAAGTAAAACCAAGTTACTGAATAATTTCTGTCTTCTTTCAGATGTTTGTACGACTCTTTGTGGATGAGAACCTTGACCGGATAGTACCAATCTCAAAACAGCCCAAAGAGAAGATCCAAGCCATCATAGACTCCTGTAATAGGCAGTTCCCCGAGTTCGGAGAGCGAGCTAGGAAAAGAATTCGAACTTACTTGAAGTCTTGCCGTAGGAACAAGAAATCCAGAGATTCCTCATTCGAAGCTGTAAGTACAAAATATATGTATTGCAAATTGAATTTGATTAATTAATAATATTAATAAAAAACTTTTTTTTAATTGGATGAAATGGAGGACTGCACGAGTAATTAATCCTGCTTGGGGGTCAGAAGTTTTGATTAAGTTATGTTTAATAAGAATTTTAACTTTTCAAGAAGACCATATGTTGATTTTAGAGGATGTGGGTTGCAGTAGTTATGTGTAATATATAAATGACGTTAAGTTAAGGACAAGAAATAGACAGATGCAGAGACAGACAGAAGCTAGCAAAGGAGAGGAGGGCTACATAAAAACTGTCAAAGGTATCATGATTTAAATGTCAGAAGTAAAGTGGTAGACAGGTTAATATTTAATATTGAGAGTATTAATTATGCAACAGTTATGTAGAAGTCAGCTTAGAAAACATTATCAAGCCATAACTTAACCAATATTTAACTTAAAGTGACAAACAGAAAAAAAAATAAAATAAACACCAAAATATCCAGGATAGCTGAATAGAATATTGTGTACATATCTTAAAATAGATCTCTAATAAGTTTAATCTGTTAACTGAACCAAGATAACATTAAGTTTTAAATAAACATGAATATTTTTATGACATATGTCACTGCTTTTTTTTTCCAGGCAAGACCAACCCCAGCACACCTTACCTCTGCACAAGCAGAGCAAATTCTAGCAACAGCATGTGAGAATGAAGCACATAATGCAAAAAGAATGCGACTGGGTTTGGAACCAGTGTCACAGCCTATGCCTGTTCTCCCTGGAGTAAGTATATTCCTACAAACTGAACTTGTATTATGGAAGTTCTTATACATAATCTGCTAGTAGAATATATGTTTATGATAAATAATATATACCAACAGATAGAATAATCCACCTTGCAATTAATTATGTAGAAAAGCATTAAGCAAAAATAATTATATACATTGGTGGATCATTAGAGGTTGAGTAAGACCATTAGTTGGTTGTATTCCCTTCAGAGGTAACTAATATTTTTTTGTTGAGGCCTCTAAGAAATAATCTCTGCTTTTACTAACTAGTTTGAAAAGTTTGCATTCCTGTAGAGTAGCCAGTCTTGACATTCAGCATATGTAGAGGAACATTAAAGCATTCAATCCCTTGAAACACAAACAGCTCATTGTATTTCATACTTTGACTCATAAATCCCATCTTCAAAGTTAATAATCTTTTACAATAAATATAATATAAATTCTTTCAGTCTGAGACAAGGCCTACTCCAACGATTTCAAATGATCATTTCTCACCTGCAAACCTGTGTGCTGAAAGTAAACAAACCACAGGTCAGTCTGCTGGTACATTTGCGTCAACTAACACCAACAACAATCACAAAGACCTCAGGCCACGGACACCTGAACCTCCAAGAGCAGCCAACCCTACTGGGATAAGGTGAGAAAATTATATATATACATCGTAAATTATATTATTAAAAATACATGTATTTTTTTTTTATCCTAATAGTTATTTGAACTAAGTACTGTAATACTGCTCATTTTAAATTTTAGATGGCTTAAATTTTTCTGTGCTTAATTAACCTAAAATAATTATTAAATATTTAATTGTCTAAGTCTGAATTGATGATTATTCCTTAAGTTCTACTGGCTGATTCTTTAAATAAGAACAATGTAACTATCTCAAAAACATTGTTCATTACATATTTCTTGACTAATTAAGCTAAGCTTAACAATTATATTTCAAATTAAAAATATTTTAATCTTGGTTTATATGTCTGTAGAATTATTAGAAATGATTTGCTTAAGCTATCACTTTGAAAACATGTTGATTATCAATAAATCAGGTTGTTTCCTGTTTAAGGATTTATTTCATTGTTTCATTAGGTTGGGGGGGGGGATAAGGTATCATAATCACGAGGTAAATATCATACTTTTGAGACATAAAAGTAAGTAATTTTTGTTTATAAACTAGTTCATAACCATTAATGACAATCTAAAAAAATATTAGAGCAATTGAAAGTCATTGATTTCACTTTATTCTTGCACTTGTGCATTAAGATAAAAACATCTAAATCATTATAATTGACATAATTTTTATCCAACCATTGACCTTGAAGTGTAGAATTACTTTTCTCCCAAATTTTGTTTTGAGAGATGTTTAGGTTAGTTACTTAAACAAGACTAGTAGCACTCTAAATAAACAGTTTTAAATTGTGTTAACTGTAACTATCCTGCAATTACATTTTAACTAATATCAATAAAGGAAATCAGACTATTCATAAACTTTCAAGGCTAAATATAAGTTTAATAGAAAAGTTTTATATTTTTATGTTTTGTACTGTGTCTGTTAACTTCTGGTATCCACAATTTAAAAAAAAACACATTTATTTTTTGGGCTTATTCTACAATACTTATTAGATCAACTTAAATCTATTCTCATTTATGCGCAACTTTAATAAAAAAGGATCCTTTTGCTTAGGCTTCTGTATAGACTAACTATCAAAATAAGAGAATACTCTCAAATTATTAGAGTTCAAATGTCATTTGTAATGAAGTTATATCTGATAGCCTCACTTTAATTTTAGGATTCCAAAATCTTTGTTTGAACTTACTTAAATTTGAAAGCAAACTAAATAATAATAATAAATAAATTATTTTAGATTAATGAAAATATGTCTTAAAATATATGATAAAATATTTTCAGTAGAAAGATTAACACTATGAAATGTATTGAAAACTCAAATAAATTTACTATTACTGATGGATAACTTTATTTTATAGTTCCCTCTACAGAAATGCCCCCGAGGGTCCTGGTCGACCATTGGAGCCAACAGATCTCTCACTACGTCCCCGTCTCTCACTTCACGAAATTAATTCTGTACGCAGACTTGTAGCAGGGTATCGGTAAGTTTATTTAATAATTTTTAAATTTGATTCAAGTAATGCTTAGAGAATGTATTAGTAGTTATATACCTTTTCTTGACTAGTAATAGTTGCAGTACATCAGCCACTCTTGGTTAGTTCTGATTGATATAACTCACTGCTGTCCTGATATCAATGTCACAATCAATTTAATTGGTGCTTAGCATGATTGCCTATAAGATCCTAATTTGAGCCTAGTGGTAAACTCTTTTTTAAAGAAAGAAATAAAATTATTATCCATGGCCTCCTTCAAGGGCACATAGTTCCTGGCCTACATTAAGTCTAATAATTAAAACCAAGTAAGGTTAAATTTAGGGCCCCATTAAAGGTCATATATATATAATATATGTATA
>KZ808381.1:94772-118824 GCA_000696205.2 Oncopeltus fasciatus | reverse complement strand
GGACATTTTTATTTTTTGATTTGTTTTCCTATTAAAAATTTCTAGAAAATAATTTTTTATTTTTTATTACCCTTATAATAAAGTGTGACTTCCAAAGAATATAGAATATTTTCAAAAATACCCTATACAGTTCAGTAATTTCAAAATATTGAAGTGATCCTTTAATTTTATTAAATATAATAGGCTATAGGGGGCTAAGAGGTTTCCAGGTTTTTTGTAGACCATAACATTTAGGAGGGTGGGTATACTTAATAATAAGTATGTAATATGTGCTTTTGTCTATACGTGCTTGGTCATGCACTTTTCTAATGTGAATATGTGTAGAGTTTATATTGTTAGTATGGGTGTATGTCATTGCATCCGAGAATTGTGTTCATCTTAGTCATATTCAGTCTTGTCCATGGCAGTATTGTTGACCTTGTGGGCTCATTTGACTATATATAACACGACTTTATACACAAAATTTAGTAGTTGTAAAATTATTTAAATTTCATAAACATTTTTAGTTTTTTTTTGGCTGACTTTATAGACCAGAAGGACCATTAGCCATCTTATATGTACTAATGGGCACTATTGGCATGTCTTAAGCCTGGTTCTACACATATTTTAGAAACTGAGTCACAATAGACCGGTCTGGCCAAGGTTGCCCTACCCCACTTGCAATAATAATTGACAGTTANTTTTTTTTTCTTTTGATTTTGAGAAAATTAACGGAATTTTTGCAATATGAAAGAAATTAAAAAAAAAAAAACTCTCAAAAACATTTAAAGAGGAGGAGGGATTTCAATTGAGGAGTTGTGTGGGTTATCAGGGTTATTGGGTAATCAGGATAGTTGGTAGGGTATGTTTTGAGGTTATTTGTAATTGTTTTGGTGGATTTGAATTTTTTTATTAGTTAAGCTTTTTTTTTTTTGGGCCAGCAGTGTGTTTGGTAATATGAGAGAGGGTTTAAGTCAAAGTGTTATAAGGACTAGATATGTTGCCAGTAGCTAATGGAAAAAAAAAAAAAAAATTTTTGTTGTAAGCTTCTAGCAGGGATATGAGAGAAAGTAATCGAATAATTCCTGAACCAGGCATGGCTCCATAATCTATTAGACCATTGATATACTAAGAGAAGCTCTTAATAGTAAACATAAATAAGTTACATTATATTATTTAAAACATATAGCATTAGCTCAAAAGATCTTCATATTTATTAGTAATTTAAAAATTTCAAAAACATTTATAAATAGCTATAAATATTAACAAAAAAAATTTAAATTTAAATTTATAGCACACACATTATAATATATGTTCTTAATTGTGTATCACACAGTAGCAGTGTAGCCAGTGATCAGTACACACCTGTATATAGCGCTCGGTCTTTCCAAAAATAATATACGAGTTGTAGGAAGAACTGAGATCTCAAACTCAACATACATTTTCAGTGAAGTGTCAGTGACGTGTGAGTGCAATTTCAGCTCGAAGCGTCACATGGATCACCTCAAAACAGTGAGTAAATTAAACGATTTTTTTAGCTGTTAAGTAGCACAGGGGACGACAGGGGAAGACCTGTCCGGCCCCCATCTCGCCGCTCTAGGCTCTCAGCCTTCCTTATCACTTAGCCTGCTCTGGGTAGGAGGCTCCGTATGAGACTAGTAATTCAGCGATACAGGTTCGAGACTCGACCACTATATTGTTTTTTATTTTCATTCATAAATAAATTAATGTATTATGTGAGGCAATCATTATCATCAGGTGATTGCTAGTGGAGGGCGAAAAGGGAAGCGTCGTGGATCACCCATGACCCCTCCTAAAGATAAGAGGCGGCATGCTGCCAGTAGCTCTCCCTTGGAGAGAGACCCATTACAACCACGACCCAGCACCTCTCAAGGAGTGACCAACACACCCCCCGCCAATGAAGGGACAGATAGGAATGAAAACCTATCACCTTTCACAACTGTCAATCCTTTTCAGTCTCATCAAAACATTACTGGTGAGGAGATGGAAACCACCACCCAACTTATACCCCAACCACCTCCCATTTTTGTCAGAAATGTACAAAATTTTCGTCTATGTGCATTCAACTCGATGAGCGAGTCGGCCGCAGGAGATACACTTGCGTCAACCATCAGCATGACACTAAAATAATGCCAGTTAGCCCAGACACCTACAAAGGTATAGTGAGCTATCTAAAAAAACCAAAAGCCCAGCATCATACTTAGCAACTAAAGAAAGAGCGTGCAGTCAGAGTCCTCATCCCTCACCTGCACCACTCAACCTCTCCTGATTATATCAAAGAGGAGCTCACTGAACTTGGCTTCCAGGTCAGAAATGCCATTAACATAACAACAAGCAGGCCTGGTAATGACGGTCATATAAAGACTCCGTTGCCCTTGTTCTTTGTGGATCTCGAGCTCATAAGCAATATAGACGAGATTTACAATATTACCTCACTTTGCCATTGCAGGGCAGGAGGCATAGTTCAGTGTCACAAATGCCAGGAATACGGTCATACTAAAAGTCTCGCAGTACATCTTCTGTCTGTGCCCTTTGCCAGAAAAACCATCCTGCCAATTATAAAGGCTGCCAGGTCTACAAAGATTTGAAGCAGCGGATCCAGCCCACCAAAGAGCAGGACTCAGCACCTGAAGCTCGAAGACCCCCATCACCCCCAACCAGAAAAGTGGACTCAGGTTATCCCAATGCAAAGGCGACCTACCAGCCCAGACAAGGCTAGCCTCCCAGGAGAGAGTGACCTGACATCTCTCATGTTCCTCCACCCTCAATATCTAATGATTTCCAATCCATGCTCCACTCTTTTTCACGGAATTTCGCGCCCTCATCACTCCTCTCCTAAACCTATTGTCAACGGTAGTCTCTAATAAGACTTCCTCGTCTGGCAATAAATGAACTCCTCCTCTCCTAGATCCTTTTCTGTCCTCCTCTGGAATGCTAATGGCATTCAAACACATACAAACCAACTCAAACTAACACTAGAAGACAAATTATAGATGTACTATAAAGATTCAGCAATGTCTTTGGAAAGCTAACTTAAAACACAACAGCTACACTGTAAATTCAGCTGAACCCCTCCTTGATTACATAAAAACCTCATACAACCTAAGCGTGAAGCTTGAGCCCTGTTCCAGAGGTACAGACATCCCTCAGATCTCAGGGAGTTCAACCAACTATCTCGTCTCTTAAAGCAAAAACTAGGTGCTTTATGAAATAAGGCATTTGATGCCTACCTGTCTTGCCTCTCAAAAGGAGACAAATCCCTCTGGACTGCTACTCGCTGGATTCTTAAGTACCATGAACCTTCTGCCTCCTTACGTCAAGATGGTTCCTGGGCCTCTTCCGACAAAGACAAGGCCCAAATGTTTGCCCAGCATCTAAAACAAACATTCACTACTCATCCAGATCCCGATAACTTGCCCAATAACACGGACGTTGAGGAGTCACTGGATATACCATTACCAATGTCCTTACCGACTAAAGTCAAGTATATTATTAACCATCTGCCTAAGCCCAAAGCACCCGGCTATGACCATATCACCGGGCTAATACTTTGAAATCTACCCCAAAAGGCAATTGTTTTCCTCACTTACCTCTATAATTGTGTCCTTCGAACCACGCATTTTCCACTTCTCTGGAAATTTTCTGATATAATCCAATTTTTGGAACCCGGTAAACCTTCTTCTAACACATTATCCTATCGACCAATTAGCCTTCTTCCTTTACTTTCCAAGGTATTTGAGAAAGTTCTTTTAAAACAAATAATACCTATAATAACTTCCTAAAATATTCTTCTTAATAATCAGTTCGGCTTCGAATCCCATTATTCTACTGTCCAGCAGGTGTTTCGCGTTGTAGACTTTATTTTCTCTTCCCTCAAATGTCCTGGTGCATTCTTAGCTGTCACCTAAGCATTTGACCGAGTATGGCATACTGGTCTATTATATAAGCTGAAGTCTATATTTCCAAGTACTATCTACCTAATTCTCAAAAAGTACTAATACGACCAATCTGCAAAACTGTGGGGCACCGCTAAGCCTTCCAATATCCAATGAACACAATCCTTTCAGTCCAAAATTCTCAGAATAATTGCTAACGCTCCATATTATGTGTCCAACTCTACCCTTAATCACAACTTTAATATTCCTTTGTCAAAGACCTTATCTCCACCCGCTTCAAACTCTTCCATAGTAAACTCCAATTTCGTCCCAATCCATATGCCCAATCCCTGTCGTCGAACTCCAATCCCCACAATCCTCCCCGGCGACTAAAACGGAGATGGCCTTGCAACCTCCTGAGCCTTAACTTATTGGGAGTGGGGTCGATAGGCCCCTTCTCCATGCACAGTGATGACCATTTATTTGTTTTATTGTTGATTTTATTTTTATTTTATAATATTTTTTTTTCATTTATTTTATTTATATTTTTTATATATGTATATATTTTTTTTATTGTATCAGTCATCAAATTACAAGGTGTTAAGTAACAGAATGTAATAAATAAAGATTTATTTGGGAAAAAAAAATTATGTATCACAATGTTTTAAATTATAAGTCACATAGATGTTATGCTAGATGCCACTATTATATCCAACATGATTTCTATAGAGGATATAATAGACTATCAAAATAAAATAATAACTGAATTGATAATTCATTATGTTAATGATAATAAGTTCACTGCTATATTTTAGGCATAACTGTTATGTTTAAAATAGTAACATTCATAAAATATGAGTTTTTAAAAATCATTTAATGTGCTTTTTTAGAATTAAAAAAAATAAAGAGGTATTCCTGATTCAAGGCTATCAGTTATCATACTATGTATACACAATTTAACAGGTTAAGCATTAAAATAATCAGTGATGCAATGAGATTAAATAAAATAAAACATTTTTAAATAAATTTTTTTATAAATATTCTTCACATCTTCACATTAATTTTCAAACAAACTAAGGACACTTAAAAGCTCCTTCTTCAAGGATTAAAATTTATTTACTAAAAGTTCAAAATATTTTCCTTGTTGGTTAGGAGAAAATCATCTTCATCATCTGAAAAATAAATTTAATAAAATTAAATCACACTCAAGAACCTGCAGATATTCAATAAAATCAATTTTGAAAGTTTTTCTTCTTTCATTTATAAAAATAATTTCATTTATTTCCTTCCCTAATTTTAAATGGCTACATAATAACTCCTGATCATCCATTATATTCTAAGTAAATCCAAAGGAATTTAGTATTAAGGTTGTTCTTATAACAGAATTTTTAAAAATGCAGAATTTTTTCTGGTCCTATCAACTAGATACCAAAAATATTATAGTAAAATATTAGTGTATGGGCCAGGTGAGAATGCTTTAATGGCCATAGTTTTAGTAAGAAAATTTGTTATGTGTCATTAAATACAAGAAGAGATGCTGAGTTCAATCACCAGTAAAATTAGGCCAATAGGAGTAATGGTTTTAATCTCAAACCCAATACTTGATACTATTCTTTTTTAAGCTCCATTAAGACCATAAAATGGTTTATAAAGCCTCCTCCACTGAAGGAGTATTTGGTTGGAAAATTATTGAGTTAAAAAAATGTAATTTTTATTTAAGTGGAACTCAAAAAACTTTAGAGTAATACAATTATTATTCATAAAATATTTTGCTTTAATAAGCAAAATTGCATCATTAAGAGAATTATTTTTATTAATTATAAATCCACTGAAGGATTATTTTGTAGAATAACTAAACAATTAAGATGAACTTTGTATATTTTAGACATTGCTAAAAATATTTTTTGGAACTTATAAGTAGTAATAATAATAACTAATAATTTATAATAAATGAAGAATATACAATGTCTAGTTAGTATGTGGTCGGCATCGGATTAATTTACTTTTCAGTGGAAGAATAATTTTCTTCAACTGTGAATCGAAAAGGTATGACTATGGTGAAAATTTAAGATCAATGAGTCTTCAGAAGTCATTTTTCATTCTTGAAGGGCATGACTGAATTCTACTTTTAATTAGCAAATCTAGGCCTCAATAGTAACTATTAAAGTACAAAATTTTACAAAAATCAGTTCAGTGCTTAATTTCTTATCAATATATTGTGGGTGTTAAGAAATCTGCTTACTACTCAGACCAGTAAACACTATAAAACATAATATATGCTCTAGCTTATTTTATCACTGTGCAAATTTTATCTTCTGAAACCTCAAGATACTTCAGGCATAGTTGTAAGCCAATTAAATAGTATTCAGAATATAATAAATTTATTGTATTTAAATTTAACTACTATAAAACTTAATTCAAAGGCTGGCTCATGAGTTATTTAATCATCACAAATACCAAATTCAGTAAATAATTCCAATTAACTAAATAAACTATTTTATTGCATTTTTATTTATTTCTTCAACAAAAAAAAATATAATAAATTAACAAAAAAATTTCTTTGATTAACAAAAAATTTAATCCAACTCTCTTGATTATTTAGATTGAGGACTAAACCTAACCATATTTGATTTGGTAAACTAGCAAGTATAGGTGATTACCTATTAGATTTAATTCTTTTCAAGAAGTCTTCTATTCAGCATTTGTAATTAATCTTAAATTTTGTTTACTGAGGTTAAATTAAAATCCTATAATATTATTTTCTAATAAGAAACTTTCAATTATTTGTAAATCACACTTATTATGCCATTTATAATCCAATGAGAATGAAACCTACTTTTAGTTTTAAAGTACAAATTTTATATCATGCGGATAAAAAAGAATGAAAGATTTATTACACACACAGCTATATTGAGACTCTCAGTTAGGAGTTTTCTTCTTCAGGAAGTTCTCCAATTGACTTAGCATAACCCGTTTTTCCTGCAAGTTCAAGAACTGCCATAGCACCAGGATCAACTCTCTGCATAGCTAAACCAGTGGATGGACCAGTCTGCAAAACAAGGTATAATATCAACTATTAATTNGGGCGGGATTTGAACCCGCGGCGTCAGGATTGCGAGACCCGTACGGATCCCCTGAGCTAGCCTGGCGCCCCTCGTTCTAATGCTTTATTCAACCATTAAGATTTGACACATAGTTGCTTAAGCAAAATTTTGGCCTGAAACCCTTTCACTTTAAGTATTCTATATTAATATATTATTCAAAATATGAATTTTGTTTTAAACATCTTTATGGAAGGTAAAATATCAAAATAAATTACAATAATTCTAAGAACAATTATTTATTGTCTAACTAGTTTTTAATTTATATAGAAACTAGTTGTTAAACGCACTTAGGTTTATATAATAAGTTTATCGTAGCTGCGATGTACATAATATATAAGAACAGGAGGGAGAAAGAGTGAATAAAAAAAACATACAGCTTAAACCAAATTTTAAAAATTAAGAAAAAAGTTATGAATGGCTAAAAATAATTTATTGACATTGAAAAGGATAAAAATAAATAAGAGGGGGAAAAGTAGAACAAAAAGAAAAGTGATATCAGTTTGAAACTACTTAAGATTTACAAAAGAAAATAAATGAGAGGCTCTGGATGCCTTCTTCAATCATATCATAAAAGGTTTTAAAATACAGGGTTTGAAGCCTTCTTTGATCTTGATTTCTAATGCTAAAACCATCTTAGCACAATCTTGATTTCTGAAGCCTTCTTGATCTAAAAGGATTAAAGTTATTATCCTTCTTGGCAGCATGAAAGAAAGGTAACAGTATGCCTTTTTTTCAATTTTAGGATTCTAAACTAGCTTTACTGGGTTTTAGTGAAATGTTCTATATATATGCGATATATTATCTTAATGAATTTGCATATGGCAAAAAATATTTGTGAGTGGAATGGCATACACAAAGGATACACATGCACAATTTCAGATATTCTATTTTTTATTTCTACACTTCAGTTTTAAAGAGAAATTTTTCATACTCCTAACACACTCCCTCATCCTTATTACTTAAAGCTCAATAGAATAATTAAGAAGGTAACTTACTTGTCGGACTCCTTCCTCAATGGGATCTCGATCACCGACTGCCCAAACCTCAAGTTGAGAGAAAGAAAACTCCAGTTGAGAAGCCAATGGTACATAATCCCTAGACAATTTAATCAGATAATCATTATTAATGAATTTAAAAGCTGTCTTTAATTGTCACTGATTAAACAATAGTTAATAAGTTAAAAGAAATCAGCTATTATCCATGAGGATAATACATGTGTGTAGGTGAGAGCACTCATAGGTACGTGAGAGAAAAGGAGAGGTGGGAGAAAGTACCCCTTATTTATCTTAGTCCAGTCATCATATCTTATTTAATGTTTATTAATATCACCTGTTTTCCAACACTTTTTAAATCTCTTTTGCAATATATCTAAACTAAGTTTGAAGGACTCATGTAAGTTACAAACACAAAATGACACTGTTACCTATAAAGTCTGTAATTAAATTTAATTGAAATAAAAATTACCTAAATGTTGTACATGTTTTTGACACAGAACCTGGTCCAAATTCTGAACTTAAGAAGAAACCAAAATAATTCAGTTGTCCACCCATTCCCTGAAAAAACAAAGATAATTAATATATAAACTAAATCACTTTGAAAGATTGGCTGGATTATATCATTAAAACATAAAGAAAACAAGAAGCCTCTGAGAAGAATAATACTCACAATGAAGACCCATACCTCACCGTGCATAATTGTTTCCTTTTACATAATTCAAACATCAGGGGTGGCTAACCCATAGGTCTGAAACTTTTCTAAGCAGGATTAATGTGATTTGCTAATAATCCATATTATTATTGCCTCCTGATTCTTTTGGCTACCTGAACAGAGCCTCAGGAAAGTCATTGCCCTGTATGTACTTGGGCTAGGCAGTTTTATGATGAATCCTACTCATTCATCTCGAATCTAACCAAATTACTGGCATTAACACATTGAAATTACAATAGGATACCAAATTTTGCAAATAAATTCTTTAGGTATCTATAGGTGAACTCATTGATAGTTTTAATTTTCTGTATGTCACAAAATTTTAAAAATAATCCCCCACAAATAAATACCACTGTCCATCCTCCTTACAATAATCAGCACCTAACACTTCCCATGGAGCCAATGGTAGATCTGAAGGGATCAAGGGTTTATGTCCTGGTCTTAGATACAGGAAACACCTTGAACAATTAGTCCTTGATTTTGTAGCTTATTCTCAGCTACCATAATTTGTGAGCTAGCTAGAGACATTTTTCTTCTCCTCCATGTCCATGATGAAGCTTTTCTATTACTTTGTTTCTTAAGGTGCTTGGAACAAGCATTATTCACTTAAAAAAATATATAGATTCAATAAAAATCCTTTAGCAGCTAAGGTTATCTTCTTATTTCCCATGGCACCCGAGAATGATTTCTTTTAGTTCTAGACAATGGTTATATTCGTCCTTGGCCTTTTTCAAATTTTCAATTAATGGTTCTTTGACTTGGATGGTAGGCACAAATTTTTCATTTTTTTTTTTTTTTCAACATTTATCTTGTTAATATTGGCCTGGAGATTGTGAGAGAATGTATCAGGAGTGGAAAATATCATTCCAGCTACAAACTCTATCTCGTAAACAAATCCAAATTTATGGTCTTATCTTCCCTAGAGGACTTTTTCCCAAAAATTATTAATAAGGGTTTATGGTCGATCAGATAGTGAAGACATCTCCTATCAGAAACTCCATAAATATTTTTTAAGCCCAGAATGTCCCTAGCCCTTCTCTTTCTATGTTAGAATAATACCAGCTTTCAGCTGGGTAGTCTGTGTGGTGCATACTATATTGGTTTCCATTAACCCCCCCCCCCTCCACAAGACTCTTTTTGCTCTAGGATTCCCCCAAGACCTATTCCACTCATATCTGTGGCTATCTTTTTTTTTTTTTTGCTTATTAGATTTTTAAAAACTGGAATAGGAGCAGAAGACAACATATCAAATGTTTTGAAACAATTTTCCTGATCTTTGTTCCATAACAAAACCCCACATTATCTTAACAACTTCTGAAATGAACTTTTAACCAATGAAAAATTACTTAGAAATTTCATATAGTAATTTGCCATTCTTAGAAATCTTCTAATTTCAGTTATATTTATAGAAAAAATAAGTTAAGACTGCAAAAACTTTTTCTGGGTCAGCTGATATCCCCCCTTACAGACTATGCCCTAAAAATTTCACTTCAGTTTGCTCAAAAATAAAATTTTACTCATTTAAAGTGATTTTGATAGCCTTGATAAAACCTTTTATAATCTTTCACCACGTTCTTTCTTACTACAATCAAATATAATGAAATCATCGAGCAGAAACAAAACACAAGGGTTTCCTCAACTATGTCAGAAATTTTTATATGAAAAACCTCTGGAGCACTGCCGTGGAGCAAATGGAAGCTCAAAATAACTACTATAGCAATCAAGTTTAGAAAAATAGCCTAGCATATCTAATTTGAATTCGTACTTAGTAAAGCTAAAAGCTAGTCTTTCCCTTTTTACAGCCCTATTTAAATAGAAATAGTCAACAGCAACTACCTCAGATTTGAATTTTGGAACGACTTCCACATTGGCAACCCAATCAGTAGGCTAGTCAACTCTGGTGATTATTCTTTGCTTCTCCAACTAGTTGGCTCCTTTAAAACATAAAGGATTCTCCTGGAAACTTTTATGGCACAAGGCAGGACACCTTCAATTAATTCTATGTGGTAGGGTTTAGTTTTCATACAACCTTATCTTAGGAAAAACAAAGGGAACTTCAGGAGAGCTTTTTTTACCGTAGTTATTATTATTAGATGATTTTAGTTGGGGTTCAGTCAAGGTAGATCCAAAAAAAAAAAAAATACAAATTTAAAAGAATTTGTTTTTTTTAAAAGATTATCTGCCAACATTTCGGCTTGCACTGTAAGCCATCTTCAGGACTAAAGTCATGGAAATGTGAACTTAAGGAGAGGACGTCCTCTCTCGTCTTCATGATAACCCTTACTTACAATGTAAGTCGAAATGTTGGCAGATAATATTTTTAAAAATACACTTTTTTTAAATTTGTATTTTTTTGGATCTAGCTTGACCGAACCCCAACTAAAATAATCTAATAAAGGGAACTTAATTTTGAAGGGGAGCCCTTGCTTATGTAGCCAAACCACAGATTCTAATAGGCCCAACTCCTAAATTTCAGGTTGATTCAGTTTATTTTTGCAAATATAAAACTCCTGCTAAACTATCTTATTATTGTACTGAAAGTAAATCTTGGATTGAAATAACTACTACTAGCAGAATGGGGTGACCACTTGGCTCCAATAACTTTTTATTTGATTTTTTTTTTTGCAATGGAGACTGTTTTTGCAATGTTTTATATGAATATCAGGTATCAGCGAGGCATCAACACCTGTACCTATTTTAAACAGTATTGATTTATCACCTATAATTAAAATTATTCTATAAGGATCAGCAATTTTCATTATTCCCACCATTTTC
This sequence comes from Oncopeltus fasciatus, assembly GCA_000696205.2. Taxonomy (NCBI): domain Eukaryota; kingdom Metazoa; phylum Arthropoda; class Insecta; order Hemiptera; family Lygaeidae; genus Oncopeltus; species Oncopeltus fasciatus. Next base: position 107,363 of record KZ808381.1, on the reverse strand, counting down.
TTTTAGATTTTGTGTCTATTAGTGTTTGTTTTAGGATTTCTCGTGTTTTGGGATCTAATCCCCTCTCTTCCAAAATTTGGATTAGTGAAGAACTGTTCATTAAACTGTATGCTTTTTTGAAATCTAGAAATGTGCATACATATTTATAAGCTACAATCAGTTAAAACAACAAAGGTTTTCAAAAACTAAATTGATATAAGGAAAAAGCGAATGAAGTTCTTCGGCCATCTCAACCAGAAAATTGATTGACGAAGAGAATAATAGATTATATAAACTCTGGAAATAATAATAATAATAAACCTTGGATAAATAAATTCAAAAAGATATTCAAAATAATGGAAACATATGACCAGCTGACATTTTAGAAAGAGACATCTTCAGACACAAAGTAGGCGAATGGGAAGTTATATTAAAACAGCCAAAAGAAAAACAGTACAACCACCAAAGTGGTCGAATGAAAGTAAACAAGCCTTTTCTAATTTAACAAAATAATAAGAATGAATATGAATAAAATTAAATAGAAAAAAAAGCACTGTAACAGTTGGGCCCAATATCGGTATATAATAATGACAAGGAACAAGTTGTACAGTATTCTGAAGAAATTTTAATATATTTTGACTAATAGTTTTAGAATAGCTAAGCAAATAAAAAACAGCTAGAAACTTGGGTATTTTTTCTTATGCTACCTGAGGATGAGTACTAATATACTCAAATTTTAGCAGTTTATAATGTAATTAAGATAATAAATATTAGTTGGAGTATTTGAGCTCAAATTATTTTTACAATAAATCTCGATGTTTTCTAACACCACTCTTATTAAAAATTAATGTAATTATTTTAACTAAAGTAAATTAAAAATAATCGAATAAACTATTCTCACTGACCATCTAGAGAAATTACAAATTTTGCACAGGTGAGATGTTCGATTTGACCCTCACATCAATATCAAATCATTGAAATAAAATTAGAATTTCCAATAACTTTGAAATTCTTTGAAGAATAGAAATATAAATAGCTCACTGTTAGTTACCAAGCCATTCGGAAGAGTAGCAGCACCAGAGTTAAGGTACTGAAAGTTTTGATTGTAACCAGTTGGCACACAAATACGAAGTTCAGGCCTCAGCCTAAATAGAAAACAGTTTTCATCACCTAGAAAAATTGTGTAAATTGAAAACAATATATTATTAAAATAATTCAGGAAGAACATTATTATCAGGATTCAGCACTCCTAAGGAATATAAATAGATTTTATTGAAGATATGAAAAAAAAAAAAAAAAAAAAAAGAAATATTCATCAAAATATAAAAGATAAATTAATGATTTTATATCAGTCTTGCAGCATATATTTCACTGGCCTCAATGAAGAGATAAAGTATATGCATGGATGACACTCTTACATTAGTTAGCATACATTTAAAAAAAATAGTCTTCAAATCCTTGAAATAAACATTCTTACATATTTTGGACCATATAATTATATTGTTATTTATATACTTAATTAAGCAAATTCAATTAGGATATTTCAAAAGAAAGATGTTTTAAAAAAGCTTTCTTTTTTTTTTAGAAAAGATAGAAACCAAAATCATTATTTAGACTTTTCATCACACACCCTTGAATGAATTCATTTTTGATTAAATCCTATGACGGAAAACGGTTTCACAAGAAGACCAACATTGTTTTTTGAGCTACGAAAAAGTTTAAAGAAAATAATAGATGTAAAATGTAATTTTTTGACATTTATTTTCTATAAAAACTTTTATGAAAAAATTTATGAATGTAACTATGATGGGTGAGAGCTTTCCCCACTCTGTCTTCTCAGCTAGTCTAAGGCAAGCTTTAGCTTTTATGCTCATTTGTCTCTGCAAATTTGAATATTTCCTCATTTACTCTTACTAATATCCATCTTTAATGAAACATGGGAAATCTTAAGCGGATCTTGTCTGATGGACTTTTACTGGACTAGTAGTCTGTCCCCAAGATGTGTTATAGTTACAGCACTAGAATATGTATATCTTGCACTAGCAAGATGTTTGAGTTAAATACTAGCTTCTGAAGAAGTATTAGCATTGCCCCGAATAAGGATGAAAATCCTAGATAGATGAGACCCATCCTTCTATGAGAGAAAACTCATCTAAAGGACTAAAAGCAAACAGGTTCAATCAATTGCAACAGGAATAAATGGAAAACATAGATCGCCAATGCAAATGTGAGTACAAGAGGGGAGCTTGAGGCAGGCAGTGATCTCAAAGGTCTGAATCAGAGATCCCTCACACCTATAAAGCCAACCAAAATATGTAAACAGGTGGGTGGTTTGAGAATTCCTTCTTCCAGAAGAACTCTTTTGTTGTCCAGAGTGGGGGACTGATTTTCAGTCATAGAATAACTAAATTATAACTGAATATATTTTTACTTATGTTGTAAATCATTTTTAATACCCTTAATTCTAGCCTACAACATAAAATAAACCAAATAAAAATAAATAAAATCCATTGTTAAAAATACTGATTAACATGTTCAGACATAATAACCACTTTATGACCTAAGATCATGTGAAAATGGTCGGGGTTTCGGCCAGGAAGAAAAAATATACACCAAAATTTGGAGTAATATTTTTATTTATGCCAACGTTTCGGCTTACCTAGTAAGCCATCATCAGGGCAATGGTGTTGAGTGGAGAAATCTCCCCAGGGTGGTTGTTCACATTGTAAACTGCAGAAAACAACTGCAGTTGTTTTCTGCAGTTTACAATGTGAACAACCACCCTGGGGAGATTTCTCCACTCAACACCATTGCCCTGATGATGGCTTACTAGGTAAGCCGAAACGTTGGCATAAATAAAAATATTACTCCAAATTTTGGTGTATATTTTTTCTTCCTGGCCGAAACCCCGACCATTTTCACATGATATTCGAGACGGCCAACTAACCATCAACCATTTATGACCTAAGCTTACAAAATATTACTGATATTGAAAAAAGAGATTAAGACATCAAATTGGAATTGAACTTAATTTACTTATTGTATAAATTCTTATACCAGGGTGTGATAAACAAATATAGTAATATCTATCTATATCATATAGGTCGACTTCCAGGTTGGACCGTGACATGAGTCCTCATCTTGCAGTGAGCTTTTTCAGGACTAATCAAAGAAAAATATTTATCTACTTTCTTTTCACCTTCTCTTATTGGTGCATATATTTGAATTTTTTTTAAAACATCTAGTTTCATTTTTAGCTTAAAATTTTTAATAATAAAAAAAATTCAGTTATACATGCAAGAATTTTTTTTTGTAATTTTATAAATTAGGTTAAAATACTTTTCAAACATTTTAAATTTTAAAGAAAATATTTTAAATTGTTTTCTTTTATGAATAAAAAATCAAATTGTAAATGTCTGATAATATATAAATAACTTTGCTTTATGATAGTAACAGGACAGGATGATGACGAAACATACCATAGAAAGTCGGTGTCGGCTTCCATGACCTTGAAGCATAGCCCCCCAAAAGAGGGCCTGCTCGGTCCTGAACAAGAACGAGTGTTGGGCCTTCATGAAACAGTCTGCTTTGAAAGATCTGCCATGAGTGGGAGTCAATAGAGCTTGAATACAGGAGGCGCCATGTCTTTGAGTCTTGCCTTGTAAGGTGGGAGAGAACAAGGGCAGTAGGGATTCGTAGCAGAGTCTAAGGGAAGAAAAACAAAATGTATTTATTGCCATAAATCAATAATTCTATATTGTAATATCTTTCTTTAAATTCTGAAATTAATGAGATGCAAATATAAAGGACCCCCTTATAATTAGAAATTGTACTAGAAACCAATCAAATTTAACTGGAAGATGTTCTCCAATGGATTCCAGGTCACCAAAAGCAAATAATTGAAAAAGCTGACCAGTTTACTAAAGAAGATTAAAACATTCTTTTATTTGGGCTGTTACCGATGTTAATGAAAATTAGGGTTATCAGATGACATCCAATTCTTCGCATATTTTTCTTTAATTGCTGACCACTTTCAGAATCATTAATTCCATCTTCGGAGCTCAGTGCACCTAGAGCTGCTAAGGCAGAAACACTCATTAACAGGTGACTGGGTTCCAAAGATGGAATCAGCAATTCCAAAAGCACCCAGAATTAAAGAAAAATATATGGAAAGTGCAAAGAATTGGATTTGATTTGATAACCCTAAGATAAAACAATTTATTTTATAAGACGAAACAAAGGAGGGGCAGACCAGCTATTCTAGATTGCTACACACCAACCCAATTAATTTTAGCTAGACACAATTTGACACCTAACAATTATTTATAAAACAAAAAATGTGAAGTACTAACTTGTAGTATGATATACAGAGAGAAGACCATATTTTTAGCTCTTCTATGTGTCAAATTGGTAAAGTATAAAATACATTTTTTTACAATTTTATCATAGAAACAATTGGAATTGTTTGATTTCATAGAGGAAAATGTATCAAAAAAAGAATCAAAAGATCATTAGATGTAGCAATTATATAAAATTTAGCACTGGAAAAACTGGAATAAAAACCTATCTATTGAGCAGTGATCTCAACAAGCAATTTCAGGAAGGAATAAAGGAATTTTAAAAATGTAAGCTAGAGTAATTTAAACAGGCTCACAAAGATGAGATGCACTACTTTAATCATATAATGCTCTTTCCTTATTTTATAAGAAAGCAAAACAGAGTTTGCATATACTAAAAGCAACATTCTGCCGTAGCTACACACGTCAAGTGTAAGGTGATGTCTGTATCAAATTTATCTTATAATTGATACTTGAGCAATAATGTATTTAGGAATAATAGAGACTAAGTTAGAGAACTAAAAAGAATTAAGAAAAAACTATGTAGTAGATTTATAACATAATTTAAAAAATAAATTCAGACTGATAAGCCACAGGGACTGATGACCCTATGTAGATTAGTAGATGGGTACTCTGAAAAGGCTAGAAAAAATAAATAAAATTAAAGAAAAATAAATTGAATTTTTTATTAAATCAAAAAATAAATTTACCGATAGTTTATTAGCCTTTGGAAGCTTAGGTTTAAGCTCCTCTAATTCCACTCCAAAAACAACACTCATCACACTGTCTGAGATCTCCTTGATGAAAGGGGAACGGTGCAACCAATTTTCTAACTCGGAAATCGGAACCTAAAATATTACAAAAAATTTAAATTATTAACTGAGCCAAAATGAATAGACTTTAACAATATTTAGAAAATAGGAATGAATAGGAAAATATACTTCTCAGTTGCTCGCATTCCTAAATCAAGAAAGACCTCTATGGTCCTCAAGTTAAGTGTATAGAATATTATAATAAAGCTAGTATTAAGGCTTAGAAACATGAGCCCTACCAGATAATCCAAATTCTTCTGAACGATAACAGGCAGCAAAATGGACAAAGACTAACCACTATGGAAAATGAAAAACAAAATACATTAAAAAAAGAGGCTGGTCCAGATGGCGTTCAAGGTATGTTAAGCCAATCGAAAATAATATATATTTATATCTATATTAACTTCTATAACCCCATTTTTTTACATTTATTAAGTAGAATAGATGTAGATTTGAGAAAAAAAAAATAAAGGTTTTTGAAAATTACACAAATAACCCCTGGTGTTTCTGATAAATTCCTATCAGAAAATTTGCTAAAATCTTATTTTGTTGAAATTTGAAATTTTCAAATTAAAAACAAAAGAATTCAATAGTTGATTATCATCAAAAATTAATTTGCAGTAATAATAGTTTTTCATTCAATTAGGGGTCATTGACAGATCAATTTGGATTTTAACACCTAAAATATAAAATAGGTAGCTCATAAACAAAGACATAACGACACTCAGCACAAAAATTCACTAATTATAGTATAGCTATCAATATTTAACCTAACGCTACAGGGAAAATTTATTTTGAAGGAAGTAGATGTCGATAATAATTCTTCTTTTGAAAGATGATGAAAAAGAAAATCATTTTTTGAGGCCAATTATGGAAAAAACCAATAGTTAATATTAAACTCTGATAAGCAGATGACAAACCAGTGAGATAAGAACAAATTTATATCATTAATGTTAGGTTTCTAGATCTTGGGAATCCATACATAGAATATAATCATACACTATGGAGTATTCAAAATAATTAATGAAGTGGGTAAAAGAAAATACACCAATCCTGAATTCATAAAAAGCACTTTTAAAAAAAAAGACAAGACCTACCATACCATCGTCACAGTAATTGATGTCTTTGATGAAAAAAAATGAAATAGCATTAACATCAGCTTTCTGCGTAAGGTCTCCAGTCTTCCATGAACCATAAGCATTTGGATATTTTAAATTCAGTATTATCATGTATGATTCAATGAGATCTGAAACATACTGCAAACCATATACATAGATATATAAGCAAAAATATTATATCAATACTATTATGAAAAAAAAATAGAATAACTTAAGTATAAAAACCATAAGCACAATAATTAAATTTAAAAATAAATCTTTACATTCTTTGTAGCAAATTTTTTTGGCTTGCAATAAAAATAAATAAATAAAGGAATAAGAATTAAGAATCTCCACGACAAAACCACATTGTCAATGTGCTCATTCCAATTCAACTATTAATTAATGCAGATACTTTCTTGGATTTTTCTGTACTGAATTTTTCTGTATTGAATGGAACTAAAAAAAGAAAATCCACCCAAGAAAAGAAAAAAAATTATTGCAGGTTTACAAAATTCTCCAGGCTGGTGATATCAAGACATTGTGATTCTTTAGAAGGAACTTGTCCAGTCAGTACATACATAATGTAGCTACTAAAGAATGTGTTAGGCAAATAACACACAATACAAACAAATTTAAACATTTAAAAATGAAATTCTATTTTAGCTTGGTTCTTTGAACAATTTTTTTCTACATTACAATAAAATTTTCCTGAAGTTATTTCATTTTAAGACTCATTTAAGGCGTCTTATTTTACTTTAAGCATTAGAATGATAACTTTTAAATCTTTAAGAAATCCTAAAAATGGAAAGGCTGACAGATACCAATTAGGCACAAGTACTAATTTAGCTCCTGTGGTCATATCCACATCAGAGATAAGTGAGAAAATGAGTTAGATGCATTTTCTGTCTTTAGCTACAAAATTTCTTAAAGCAGTTAGGCTGATTAACATCCATTAAATCACCTAAGCCTACTAGCTCTACCTCCAATTCAACTTCAGTCTCACTCTGACTCTCAAATTAAAAAATAGATCATTGATCTTTCATTTTATTTATTTATTGTATTTTCTCTCTCTTCTCATCATTTAAAGGGATCCCTCCTATCAATTTGAAATTTATATTATTTTATATAACTGACTTTTATATTTTGACATATTTTTACCTATTAAAGGGGTGTATGAAAATAAAGACCATTTTTCAACCTAATATTTGTATTATAATAGCTTTCATATAAAATACAATTACCCTTTAAATATAGTTCATTAGTTGGATAGCTGTCAAAAAACTAGTAAGTAAATTTCAACTTCTGCAAAATTATCAAATTTTTTCCCAATGGACAATAGATCGAAACAAGTAGTAATCTAATGGGCTATATAGTAGATGAGGCAGGAGTTTCTATCCATGAAGTTCTTTAAGCTTTTTTTTTGGCTCGACAAGAGAGAGGATGAGCAGTTTGAATAAAACTCCTTTTTGGTTGATCAAACCATCCATCAGGATGGTTTCATCAGGAACAAATTCCTGATGAATAAACATTTAAAATTCTTTTATATTATTATTAATTTAAAATTAAAATTATATTATTAATATATAATATATATATATATATATTTANATATAACTATATATATACCATTACAGATGAGTGCTTTCAAGATCACATCTTCTAACATTATAATTACTTTATGAAACACTATCAAATGGGGAGTTTTAGAATGTGGAGATTATTAATAGAGAACTTATTGGGATTCTGCCAAGGTTCTTGGGATTTCAACATTTGAACGAACCCAGAAAAATTCTCTACTGACTAACATAACTTTTGAGAAAACCTTTTTTAATATTGTTAGATTATTTTTCTTGGGGTTCGGTCAAGGTAGATCCAAAAAATACAATTTAATAAATGTGTGTTTTTAATTATCTGACGTTTCGGCTTATATTGTAAGCCATTAGACCAAACCCCAACAACAACATAATAATATCTACGATCAAAAAACTCTCCATTTGAACCTCTTCTAATATTTCTAAAAAAAATTATCAACCACTTAGGTAGACATAAATTTTGGTTAGACCGTTGTAGCTGATCTTAAAAAAAAATTATCCTGATAATCCATACAATCGTTGAGTAATAATTGCTCATGAGTAGTTCCTCCTGGTTCCACTCAATTTAAGGACAGCAGTCCTAGTTTTACTAATAATTTAAGATATAATTGGTTATTGTCACAAACCTGGTAAATTGTGGGATTAAAAGTATTTATTTTAAACTTTAAACAGTAAAAGTTAGGTTTAAGTTCAAGTGGATTAATGCTTAATGCTCCCAGTTCATTGATAGACAACAATGTTCCAGCCCACACTGAGTATCACAGAGAAAATACTAAATATAAAGGATGCCAGATGTTTCTTACAAATATAAAAAAAAAATAAAGAAATTGTGAAATAAACAAACCGTCTGGAAGTTCTTTGGAGGTATATTGTTATCAATGCCAAGAACTGCAATTAGCGTCCTTGCTCTCTCCTCCAAGCTAGCTTCTACCATGTTGTAGAAAAACGATTCATACTCATCAAAAGTTATTACATTGGACTTCCTAATTAAAAATAAATGACATAATATTACTTACAATTCAAAAATTATAACTCAAATAAAATTTCTGAAATTGAAAATAGGACCATCCACACTTAAGTGTGTTATTTTCACGCATTGGATAACAGAAAACAACCAGTAAGGCAACATTAAGGTAACTAAAAAATTGCTTAAATATTTCGCATACCATTAAATTATATTACCATACAAAAGCCCAAATAACAGCAATTATTGGTTTATAATGGGATTAAGCTTTTGTAAAGTGATTAATTTTTTTAATAGTATTTTTGATTGAGTAATAATTCAAGGAAAAAATGAAAAATTAAAATTTAGTTCTCAAATAAAGACTGCTAAACCCTATTATAAAATAAGTGCTTATGTGAATGTTACTTCGGAGCTGTTGATATTCTTGGTCTCGCATTTCAACATCATGAGTTTCTGGATAGGCTAATTTTACAGTAGTCATCAAAATGATTTTTTCATTAATACAATTTGAAATGGACATCTATTTATTGCAGCGAAGCAATTATTCATTCTGTACGTGAATTTATGCTTAAGGTTTCTACATATTGAAGGGTAAAATATTTGATATCCAATGACTCTCTTAATAGGTCCAGATGATTAGTGGTGACAAATTAGTGCTTGTATTCAAGTGAGCTGTTATTAGTCCACCACCAGTCCTATGATATAATAATACAGCAATTTTCGGTTTATAATGGGATTAAGCTTTTGTAAAGTGATTAATTTTTTTTAAGATTATTTTTGTTTTAAATAATATGTGCTAGATAAACTGTGTTTTTAAAAATCGTAATATAGTATTTAAATATTAATGTGATATCACATCCTAAAAAAAAAAATAAAATACTTCAAAATTGTAGGGTAATTATTTTATTATTGCCAACTTTTTTACTTAACTTCTATGTCATCATCAGGGCTGAAATACAATATGAACTGACACATAAAATACAATATGAATTTTAACTGTAGAAAAATCCATAAGAATATTTACCGAAAGACAGAAATAAATTTTGGTGGCTATCATGTTTTATCTTTTGTAGCTATTAGGAAAAAAAAAAATCGAACAATCTCCAATGAAAACAATCTCTGTTGTGAGATTCAATCAGAATTAGCTAAAAGGATTTATAACTCTTTAGGCAGAAATCACCTTCGATGATTTATTTATCGATGACTCATAATGTACCAAAATAATCAGTTCATAATTAATTAGTTTATTAAAATTATACATTTAATTACCTGAACAAATATGTAAAGAAAAGCTGCTTCAAGCCATCAGACAACTTGTCATACCATATTGCCTGTAAAAATTTTCATTTTATACTACCGTCCAGAGTAGGTAATAAACCAAAAATTATAGCTTATTTTTTTTTATTTAGATGAAAGACATTATAATTATTGACTACAGCCAATCTCTAGAATACTCTTAGTCTTTTTGCAGTGCATGGTTAAATATACTTAAAACACTATGATCTCTGATTTTTATTCTTGACAAACTTGAGCCGACTATTGAATAAGGCATCATTTTGACACTCTGCAAGTTTATAATACTTTATGAATTCCAGCTAGATATCTTAAAAGAATTATATGCTGTGTTAATAAGTAAAGTGTTATCCAGGAAGTGACATAGCAAGTTTCTGTTTGGCGAATAAAATTGGATAGGGTTCAAGAAACATGGTTGAGACAAAGTACATCATATCATAACAATTGTAATACAATGATCATAAGTTTCTCTTTATCCCAAAAATACAAATAATTCATGTCTCCCAAGTTTACTGATTTTTACAGAACAAATAATATACATAACATTACTGAAGCTCTTTAAATGAAGCCCAAAAACAAATGAGCTAGCAGAACCCTTGATATTAAATTTTAAGCAAAAATAGAGAAGAGAATAGTTTGAATGGGACAAATTTTTGCTCTTCTTAAAGAAAAAGTAATTTTTTTTGTTTAAAAAAAACAAAAACAATAAAGATATATTTATCTTAGATCTGCTTTGGGAGACCAAAAATGGCAATGAATTAGATGAGGCCAGATATCAAAGAGATAGAAAGAAAGGAAGATACGGGTTCAAAACAATGTATTAAGATGATGCAAATGATCCTGCCAGACTTGCAGGTAACCTAGGATTAGAGAGTGTTTGTTTTTTTGGTATATTTAAGAATTTATACTCAGTAGGAAGGACTGTAGGATATGAAACTAACTTCTAGTTCTTGGTGGAGAATTTGTTGGGAATCGGTCAAGGTTGATTTAAAAAAATATACTTTTTAAAAAAAATTATTTTTTTTTTTTTGGAACAACCTAGACTGAACCCCAACATATTCTCCACTTGTAGTTCTCAGTTTGAATATATTGATTAATAATTAATTAATCTAAAATACAAAGAAATAATTCAGTTTTTTTGACAATAATAATAAAAGAGTTGTAATGAACTTTATAAATATACTTCAATTTTATTGTTATCTTATAGCCAGTATGCACAGCTAAAAACAGAATACAGCTTGTTTTGAATCAAAGGGTATATACATATAAGAACTTTTTGTCACCTTTCCCAATGGAATTAGTCAATTATACTTACCTAGAAACAGATATGAGCAGTAGAGAGGTTTCCGGTGAATATGCTGGAACTAAAAATTAAGGTATCTTCTATTGTGTAGCAAATGTCAAGTGTTAAAAATGTCAAATTGTTTATGCCTCTGTTGGAAATCATACAATCATACTTAGCTGCATGAGCCAAATTTTGCTATTTGATGTCATTGCCATGACAAGGTCTTTTTTTTATCTACATATTGACTAACAAATGCTTTGAGTATGGATATAGTTCATAATATAAGTCTGAATTCTTTCCTCTGTGGATGCCCAGCAATAATATAACTGTATATCTGCTTTTATATGTAGTCACAAATAAGTTGTACAATTTAGGAAGGTAACTAGTGACAATGCAAATGGATTGTTCACTGGTGATTTCCAGTCAATAGATAACAGGTAACATTTATGTTATATACATATAGTATCCACCCTCACTTTGCAGTTTTCCCTTAAGTCTGCATAACTCAAACATAACTCATGGGATCCATTCGGTTCTCACAATATTGGCATAGTGGGTTCAAATCCAACCCAGGGTAAGCTTTCAGCATTTAATAAAATTTCTCCTGAGCCAAGGATGTTTAGAATAGCATAGAAACCTGTAAATAGTCTCTCTCTCTCCATGAATCTTCAAGTAGTTGAAAGAGAGGTTAAAACTATGTTTTAAAGAAAAATACAATACAAAAGGTTTTGAAAAAATAGGGTATTGAGGTTATCTAAATTTCAACATTCAAGAAGACCAATCATTTGATAAGTAATCCTTTAAGCTTTAAGTAGCGTCTAAAGTTTTACAATTAATAGGTGTCATATAAAAGCATGTGAGAATTTATTTTTATATTTTAAGGGTTGTTAACCTTCGAAAAGCCATTAATACCTATGGGTACTAATAAAGAAGTTCCTTCTATAAATGCTAACAAATTTTCAAAGGGGCACAACACTCAGTGCTCATAGCTAATAATAAACCATAAAAACATTAACTTTAACATACCTCCAAATTGGAAGGTGTGATCTCTTTAAAGTTCGAATTTACTGTTTCCAGCAAATTCCGAATACATTCTCTCTTTTCTTGGGTAAGAGATGGTCCGTATTTCTTTTTACTACTATCATTGCCCATTTTGAAGTTGTTAAAAGTAAATTACAATGCTTTGCATTAATTGAAAGCTTCTAACAATATTTAATATTATATATTAT
>KZ808381.1:84541-94752 GCA_000696205.2 Oncopeltus fasciatus | reverse complement strand
ATTATATATATATATATATAAATCTCTTCATAGAAGTAGAGAAAAATAACTATGCTTAAAATTGACAATAATGAATATAGCAGTAAAGAAATCAAGACTGACAGCCTTTAGATATTATTTTGAAAACTAAAGCAAAATACAACCTCCAGGACCCAAAGGTTATAAGCACAAATATCTCAAACAAAGAAGTACAAAACGTGTTTATTTGACATGTCCTACGCCTTCCTCCTTGGGAGTTACATCTTAAGAACTCGTTTGCGTTTAAGTGACGCACTATGTAGACATGGATTATTCACGGTTTCCATAAAGTGAAATGGTGAAGATAGGATTTAGTGAAGTACTTAGTATCTTGAATCAGTACCACTCTCTTTGCTGGAGTACGTATATTCGAGTCCCGGTAAAGAAGGAACCGTTCTAATCTAATATGAGATAAGTTACAAATATTTCATACTTTCGGGTTGTATCAATTTCCAGTAGTTGATGTACATATATTTCGCTTTATTTTCATTTATTTGGATATCCTCATTTTCAGTAGCTTTCACCAAGCTATTAAATTTTTTTTTTAAATATCTATGTGAGACCTTCCAATAATGTTTACATCTAGCACATAAACCAGTAATTGTACGGATTTGTGACCTGTTAGATCGTTTTTTACTTCACGCATGATTTTTTTTTCTAGCAGCAAATTGAGAAGCAAAAAAAGATAAAGCGTCTCGCTACCTCATCCCAAAATTCAGGATAAAAACGTCCATATATATGTACAGCATACCTTGCATCATGTAGGGTAGTGACCCTACTCCTAAAACTAGTGAGTTTTGGAGGTATATTGAGTTCTAGAAGGGCTTTCAACAATCCCTCTCTGTTGCAGCTCACGTTGGCTACATTAAAATCTATGAATAGATGGTGGGTTAGAAGATTATGTTCCCTTCCTTTCTCTAAAATCATAGCGAAAACAGTTGATTGCACTTTGAATTATTTTTTATAGGCCCACACTCATATCTGCCTAGCACTCTCTCTGCATGAGAAAGGAGCATAGAATAATTTCTTCATTAATTCATTATTTACTATTAAAACACTGCTTTAGGGCGCCGAGTCAGCCTTGGGGATCGGTGCGGGATTCTCAGTTATGGCGGGCATATATGTGTTTGGCTCCCGCCTTGGGATAACTTTCATCAAAAAATAAAATCCTGTCCAGTCATGGATGCCTAGAATAGGGTGGCTAGTTCTTGCTTCATGACCAAAGGTGGCTTAAGTGGAAGTAAAAAATCAATCAATCAAATATTACTTCACTTAAGCTTGGAGTTTAATAGGCAAACTTTTTAATTTTTTTTATTAAATCTATTTTTGTAATTTTACAATTCAACAGTTTTGTACGTTAAATTTATAAGTTGAACGGATAATATTTAAATCCTTACGTTTGCCTCCTCTATGCTATTTCTTGCTTTGAAACCTTTGAATTTATTTAACCTGTTTTAAGTCGTTTTTGTGAATAATTGTAATTCACTGTCAACTCTTGTTATTTTTGGATAGTATCACTTTTTTGCACTCTTATTTTTTCGTACCTGATAATTCCTCTCTGATTCTCGTTTTTGAAATATTTCCTTGTACATCTAATAGATGATATTCAAATGTATATGTAAGAAAACAAAGTGTTGAAAAATAATTTACTGCATTTTTTTTTATTTTATGGGAAGGGGGATGATATGAATTTATTTTTTAAAATACTTAAAACTTTAAAATATAATTTTATGATAAATTTAAAATAATTTTGATTTTAAATGGAGTTAGTTCTCAAACATGACTGATTAACAAAAAAATCTGTGTTTTTTGGATCTACCCTGACCGAACCACAACTAAAATCATCTCAGAATAATATCTACGGTAAAAAAAAAACAACTCTCCTTTAAAAAGGATATAAGATTTGGAACATGGAATTTCAAAACGTTGACGGGAAAAGAAGTGGAATTGGTGGAGGAGATGATGTCCTACAGGATAGATCTACTGGGCATCAGTGAAGTAAAGAAAAAAGGCCACGGAGAAGTTTGTTTAGATAAACAACATGTCTTCATCTATTCTGGAGTTCCTGCAGGATTGATAGCAAAGGAAGGTGTTGGAATGATAATGAGGGACAGTCTTTTTGCCAGGTTAGAAAATTGGGAACCAGTATCTCCTAGAATAATTACAGCAAATCTAGAATTATCTATTGGAAGAGTGACCATTATTCAGGTATATGCCCCCACCGAAGATGCTAGTGCCATGGATAAAGAACAGTTTTACTCCGAGCTAGAAAGAGAAGTCGTAAAAAGCCAGGATAAGAACAGAGAAATCATTATTATGGGTGACTTCAACGCTAGGACTGGAAATGACTATGGCAGAGCACACAGAGTTATGGGAAGGCATGGAGGTGAACGAACTAAGAATGGTAATGGTCAAAGACTGATTGATTTATGTGTTGACTACGATCTGCTCATTGGGAACTCATTCTTTCCACACAAAAAGGTACATAAAATAACTTTTTCCGCTGAAGAAAGGAATGTAAATAGCGTAATCGACTACTACATCTACAGTCGACGGATTAGAAGATTATTTACAGATATTAAAGTGATAAGAGGCGCAGAAATTGGCTCAGACCATCTCCTGTTAGTTGGAGATACTCAAATTCTCCCGCCCCCCCCAGAAAGAACATCTAAAGAGCTACCAGAAAATAGGTATCAATAAGCTTAAGGTTCCTGAAAAAATAATAGAATACTCAAGCCTATTAGATTTTAAATTTCAGGACACCATTATAGATAGAAGCGCAGATCAAATATGGTCAGGAATAAAGAAAGCCATACTGGAAGCCGCTACTTCTACTGGGATTGCTTATGTTTCACCTACATGTAGAAGATCCAAGTGGTGGAATGACAGGGTGAAGGCATCAGTGGCGAGAAAGAAAGCTTCATGGAAAGAATACACTAGAAACAAGACTCCGGCCAATTAGGAACTGTATGTCCGAAGGAGAAATGAATTTAAGCTTGTAGTAAGGACGGCAAAAAGAAAGAGCTGGGAGGAATTTTGTCAAAGCTTACAGAGCGACTATCACGAAAATGTCAAGGCTTTTTGGAAAAAGATCAAAGCAATAAAAGGAAAGAAGAGCAAACCGATAAGAAACGTAAAAGACGAGAGAAGCAGATTGATTACAGGGGACAAAGGTATTTTGGAAAGATGGAGGCGCCACTACAAAGAGGTGTTTTGTAGAGATTCTGAGAAGAGAATACCTAGAGAGGGTATACAGAGAGAATATGATGAGGTCATACGGGAAGAGGATGTGGAAGCAGCTGTAGAGAGATAAAGACTTGGAAAAGCATCAGGAAGAGACCGCATCGCCCCAGAATTCATCAAATTCGGAGTGGCAAAACTGCTGAAAGCATTGCAGTATCTTTTTTAGAAGTTAATAACTGAAAAACAAGCTGCTTTCAGGCCTCAACGCCAGACCAGGACCATATCTTCTCTCTCAGAACAATAATATATAAGTCATGGGAACGGGGAAAGATTATTTTCTTGGCATTTACAGACCTAAAAGCTGCATTTGATTCGGTCCCTAGACAAGAACTGTGGAATGCTCTTTCAGAGAAACATATCCCGCAAGGATTGATAGAAGTTATCAAGTCGACCTATCATGATTCCAAAGGGATAGTAAGGATTAACGGAAAAGAGTATGATACGTTTGCAATTGAGAAGGGTGTAAAGCAGGGAGACAGTTTTGAGTCCCCTCCTATTCATTATATACATGAATGAAATTTTAAAGATGTGCAAACGTAGGACAGCCCGTACAACCATTGGAAATTGGAACATGAGGGCAATCCTTGCCCAAGTAATGGTATTCGCGGATGACATTGTCCTTTTAGCTGAAACTAAGGAGAGGCTACAGCAAGCTGTAATTGAATGGGAAGCCGAGCTAGAAAGGAAAGGAATGACTATTAATGCCAGAAAAAGTAAAATAAAGCACATTGGCCGGGAACAGGAATACGTTGAGGTGCGCTGCAAAGGTGAAATAATTGAAATGGTGGACGACTACACTTACCTCGGAACAGTGATAAGCAGGAATGGAAAGTTAGATCAGGAGATATCCAATAGGATAAAGATGGCAAACTCAATTTCTACCACCTCTGCAACACAGTTATAGGGAAAAATGTAAAGCTACATATCTTCAAAGCTGTTTACCTACCTACCCCCTTATATGGAAGTGAAAGTTGGGTACCAATAGACAATCACCTAAGCAGAGCTATTGCAGCGGAAATGAGATACCTCCGTAAAATAGCGAGCCGAACCAGAAGAGATCGTGTCAGGAATGATAAGATTAGAGAACAGCTGGGGGTTGGCTCCCTAAAGGATAACCTTGAAAAAAGACAACTTAGATGGTTTGGATATCTCTGCCGGATGAATGAGGACCGGGACGCCAGAAAATACTTTGAGGCCAGACCAACAGGGTAACATCCCAGAACTCAATGGACTGACTACATCTCAAGTGTAGGAGAGAAGAGAGGTAAAAATTGGAATGCCATGTGGGCGCTGGCTCGGGAGGCTTGGTTTGCCTGGACTGAGGCACCTCCACGCTGAAAGGCACTAAGGAGGAAGAGAATTAAGAAGCATTTTTTTTTATCTATCTTGATCGAACCATAACTAAAATCATCTAATAAAAAGATCTACTAATTCTGCCTTTAGAATAAGGTTTAAGTCATAGTTGTTTATAACCTTAGGACTTGGTAACAGTTGGTGTGTCAAAAAATTGTGATCGCTAATTCTGATAAAATGGAAGGCTACATACCATTGACTTTTGATTCAAAGAACTCTGCTTTGCTCACTTTTGTTGGAGAAAATGCTGTACTGGACAAAATGTACAATTTTTGCACAGCTTACCTTCTTTCAAGAGTGAGTGTATTGTCTTAAAATTGTGATGATGATGTGAAAAAAATATTCACTATATCATTGATACTTTAAGTACTTAGCTAATATTGAGGATATTTTAAATATAGTCTGTGGACTTCTGTTCTTAAAAAAAATTGAAACTTCTGTTTCTAATCCTATTGAAGTTTTAGGATTAGCCTCCTAGAAAAATTATTTATTAATTATGTATTCTCATTAACATAGCATGATTAATTACCTGAATTTTTTTCTTAAGTAAAATAATCCAATAATATAAAAATTTATTCGTTAATCTGTTTTTCATATTGTTATTTCACTCGCTAGAAGTCTAAAGTTTTAATAAAGTATTTTATGTGCTTTTAAAGAGATAAAACGAAAACTAAGAAAAAAAAATGTAGATGTCAGTGCTTTAGACTAAAAATCATCAGCCCAGTATGGATAGTAGTAGCCTAATTTCAATAGACATTTTAAATTTATTCCCTAATTTAACTCCCTTGAAATTATTAGATCAAACTCTTAGGGAATTTGATACCAGGCCATGCCAAAACTCATGGCATTAACTTAATACCAAATTTCATCAAAATCTGTTCAGCATTTTTCAAAAAAGACATACTGCCTGGAAAAATACTTTTTTTTATACATCTTTTCACAAATAAAACTTTTTATTTTGTGTTATTATAATTTTTTTATTTTTCAGCTGATAGTATTTTATTTTTTAAGAAAATAAATTGGACCTTAAACCACCTCTTATAGTCTATTAAAAAAAAAAGAAAATTAAAAAAGGAAAGAAAAAGAAACCCAAATATTTTATAATCTTATTTAAAATTTTAATTTAATTGAATCTAATTTTTTTAATCATTCATTTTCTTAAGTTATGGCAGAAGAGGAGCCAACAAAGTGAGACTGTATTATCGCAAGCTGCAGTAAAACATATGATGGACATACCGGTATTTATTTTTTGTTATTACTGAAATTATTTACATTAAATGTACAAATGCATTATAGAACATTTATTTTAATTTTTTTTTTCTACAAATAAGTATATCTTAATTGTAATGAAGATATTTTTTTAATTGTAGTTAAATTTCTGCCCAGTATAAATTTCAGTATCCCATGTGTCTTATAACTTGGTAAGAGTCCTAAAATTATCAGAATATGATTACATTAGTTTTTATTAAAATTTTATGAGAATCTCCGAGTTATATAGTTTATTATTATAGTTATAAATAGTATGGTTGAGGTGTAACCCCTGATCCAAGCCAGCTGATTTTACCTTTCCTTTTTGTTTCTTATTTAATTTACAATCTTATTTATGTTATTACATAAATATTCAGTTATCTATCTTCTCTGTTATTCAGCCTGATCACAATTTTGGAAAATCTGTTTAGTTTACATATCATCTTTAGTTTAAATTTTTTTATTTTGATCCTTGAGTTAAATTTACTTCGAACTGTTTAGAAAAATGTTTAAAGGTTTTAATTGGTTTAGTTATTATATTCATGATTATTCAAATCATGTAAATTATTATTATCATGCATTATGTGATTAAATGTTTCCACTGATTATATATTTTATTTTCAATAGGTTCTTCCTGTGCAAGAAGAACCCTGTGCAATCTTGGACATACTGTTATCTTCTGGGGCAATGCCTGATGTTGTGAGTAATGACAATCGCACTGCTTTGAGCACAGCGGTACTGAGGGGTTGTGAGGCGAATGTTGCCAGGCTGCTTGCTGCTGGGGCAAATCCCAATATTCGAGCAAACAAGCGTTCTTACCCTCTCCACATGGCTGTAGCAAAACAAAATCCATCAATCGCCAGGAGGTTGTTAGATGCTGGAGCTAGTCCAAATAAACCAGATTACTTCTGTCGCACACCTCTTCACCATGCGGTTTTTGCAGGTAGCATGCCTTTAGTAGAGTTATTCATTGAATATGGAGCGCACTTGCAGGCTGAGGATCTTGAAGGTTCAAGCCCTCTTCATCTTGCTGTTATCCGAGAAAATTCAGAAGTTCTAAATTACCTCTTAGAAAAAGGTGCTGATCCAAATGCCCATGACCAAGGTGGAAGGACTCCTTTGCATTTTGTTTTCGCTCAAGGTTGTAATACATTTGTCTCTCGGCTTCTTGAAAAGGGAGCAGACCCTTACAAGCAGGATGATATTCATCTAACTCCTCTTCATTATGCTGCAATTAATGGTAATATAGAAGTTATATCAAGTTTGGTGGTTTTTGGCATGAATATTGATCTACAAGATCCTGGAGGAAAAACGCCTCTTCATTATGCTTCAAAGTATAGAAATGATGCCTGTGTTTTCAAACTCTTACAGGCAACAATTAATCCAAATATCACTGATTATGCTGGTTGGACAGCTCTTCACTTTGCAGTAGCTACTAATAGCTCTGTATCGGTGTCATTTCTTCTTGACCATGGTGCTGATCCAAATATCGCCACTTCTAGGAGAGGCTATACTTCACTTCACCTTGCAGCCATGGAGGGTAACCAAGAAATTATTGAACTCCTCCTTAAAAAAGGAGCTAAAATAAATATGAGGAACAAAAATGGAAAGACACCACTATTTTTTGCTCTTCATTTTTCCCATACAGCTACAATTGACACTCTCCGTGAAGCTGGTGGAGAAGAATAAATCCCCATGCTCTTTCCAAATACACATAGCATATTTGTGTTGATTAAAAACAACAGTAAGGTGCTATACGAAAATATGAGTGTTCTGGGATGAAAGAAATGAACTCTTCAGTTAATTCAAATTAATTAAAGGCTACATTAATTTCAAATGCAAGAAGCTTCATTCCAACCCACCTCCTGATTGAATAATTTTGCCATTTTTGGCTGTGATATTTATATTTTAAATTAGAGGTCATTCAGCATGAGGAGTGATTATGACGCTGAAAATTTGTGAAAATATAATTCTGCAGATGTGATGTTGAAGCATATTTTCAATTTTTTTTTTTAAATTTGTTTAAGGTCCCATGTTCCTAATTTTAGCACCATACAGTATTATTATTATTATTATTTTATTATTCTGTGATATTATATAAATTGGTTTTATATGAAAGTGTTAAATAAAGTCCAAGTTATTTTTCCTACAATTATTGTATGGTTTTATGTGTGTTTTAACTTAAAAAATGTATTTGTTATTCTGTTCTCATATTATGAATTAACTTTTTTAACTAATTTTATTTGTTTTATATGCTTTATTTATTATTAATTTGAACATTTTTAATAAAATAAAAGTTATTTGGCTAATTTTCCTAGGCTTATAAAAAAATGTAATTATTGTTAACATATCACAATTAAAATCACTGTATTTATTTGCCTTACAATGAATTCAAGTTATGTATGTATTGGAGGGTATTTTACATTTTTATAAATGTAAAGAAGTTTGGCATTAGAGAATTTTTTGTTAGGGTTCGGTCAAGATTAATTAAAAGAAATACAATTTTGAAAAAAAAAAAAAAAATGTTTTTTTTATTGTCTGCTGACAAGATGGCTTACATTGTAAGCCATCTTCAGAGCTATCATGAAAGTGAGAGGCGACATGTTACCACCTGGATGAAATGTTCATGAGGTCCAGGTGGTAACATGACCCCTCTCGCCTTCATTATAGCCCTGAAGATGGCTTGAAATGCAAGCTGAATTGTCATAAGATAATGAAAAATACATTTTTTAAATTGTATTTTTTTTTATCATTCTTGACTGAACTCCTCAAAAAAATTCTCCCCCAGAATTAACATGTCCTTATGAGGTGCAAATAGTATAAAATAGTTCTCTACCAGATGAGGAAGTAGCAGAAAGGTAATAGTTTATTGCAACATGATTAAAAAGGTATTTTCCCTTCATTTTGGTAAAAATATTAGTCGACTGCCATTGATCCAGCCAAATTAATAACTGGACATTTCGGTTAATTATTATGTTCAGCAGCACTTCTCTTCCAGTGTTGCCATGTATTATTAATACTTTACCCCTGTGGTGAATGACAAAAATATCTGATTTGTTTGTTATGTAAAATAAAATGACAATTAAATGAATATATTTGGCATTTATAAAACATATGAGATAATATACCATTATTTTTTTTATTTTTATGTTTCCTAAAAATAGTGTAATATAAATGCATTGTAGCATTGAAAAATAGTTTGCACTTGAGCATCTAATCTGTGCATCTAAGCATATTTCCTGTTTCATTAAAGATGAGTGTAATTAAGCGTAATGAGGGAATTTAGAAGCTATAGAGAACAATGAGCGTAAATAATCACTAAAGTTTGCTCTGGACTAGCTGGGAAGGAAGAGCAGGAGAAGTGGCCAAACATCTTAATTATACTGTTAAAGACTTGGGAAGTAGGTGGCGTAAAGATCAGACCTGTACAGGAAGGGGCCAAATGAAGGATGCCAGATGATTACTTGCTTTTGGAGAAGGGAAGTAGGAATACTTAGAATTTCTTATAGAACCTTCTAGGCCCTCATCGACCCTTCTACAAAGTTATAAAAGCAGCTCGCCAGTGACCCCTCGAGTAAGTGATAAGTTAGTCTCCGTCTGTGTTAGTTTCCGTGTAGCCTCAGCAGTTCCACTAACAGGTAGTGATAAGTGACAACAACAAGTTATCTTGAGGCCTCTTTGTAAAGAAGCATATTTAATTTATTTGTACATATTAACTAATTTATTAGCTGTAAGTAATTTATATTTACTTATTTATTAGTTAGTAAAGGCAGTAGATTCGATTGTTAGCTGTAATAAGTAGGATTTCTCATTTGTTATAATAAATTAATTTTAATTTATTATATTGGTTTTAAATTATTAGTGACCTGTAGCACATAACAATACTGTAAAGTTCTTCCTCATTATTATTATTAATTAATTTATTATTATTTTGATAAAAATATCATAAAACCGAGTCTTTACAAAGTTACATTTTATGCCATTAATCTTCAATGAAGTTTTCATAAGTAGAATAATAATGAGGATATTACGAATATAACTTTTTAATCCCTCCCTCCCTCTAAAACCCCCTTCCCGATTGACTTCAGCTATTAAAGAACATTCAACAGTTTGTAGAAAGAAGCTTATATACTGAATATGGTTTCATTATTTTCAATCTTTTAATGGGCCATATTGTATGGTTTCAGTTTCTTGCTCATACCTAAGTATTAAGCCCACTAGAGAAAGAAATAAATTGTTTTTTACTAGTATTTTATGTAATCCCCTTCTTCTGTTCCTCAGAATTTCCTGAATAAAAACTCACACATTCACATTTAAAAGTTATATATATATATGGTGCTGATCCAAAT
>KZ808381.1:66524-79800 GCA_000696205.2 Oncopeltus fasciatus | reverse complement strand
CTGGCTGTCTCCCACAAAATCCTTTATTCTCCTCTGTCAATCTTGTGCAAGGTTTAATGGTGCGATCAACGTATTATTATTTTTATTTTATTTATAATTTTTTAAGTGCTACTATTTACTTTCATCATGACATGGTATTGTTGTATTTAGAGGAAGTAAAAATAGTATAATTGTCAATATCCCTCATTCTTCTTTTCCAGAAAGTCTAGGGCCAGTCTTAATTATCTAACCTTTTACTCTTATTGATTTATTGATTTTTTCAGCTTGTAAGATCAAATTAAATATTTAAACTCGTGCCTATGCCCATCTTTAATGAAATTAATTAAATTTCAATTAATATAAAAATTAATGAAAAATGGGAAATCTGCCCAGTTTAATGATGCTCCTATAACAGACATTTAGTTTAAGTTATTAGGAAATAAATTATTAAAGTCAATCTGGAAAACCAATGAAATTATGTTTTATATTTCAAGAGTCATACCAAAAACAATTTTTGTTATGAGTCTATATGCTACATGCTACCAGGTATGCAAGTTTAAAATGTCGTTTTAATTCCAATAGAATGCGCTCTTAGCCTATTGAAGGATTTGCTTATCTCTAAACGCTATTTTGTTTGTTAGTCATTTGTTTACAAAATTCAGTTGTTTTTAAGTCGTTTACGTGGACGTTTCATACCTTTCTTTGGTGTTAAAAATGTCTAATTTTAAGCCAAATAAAGAGCATTTGCGGCATGTCATGATTTTCTTATTTAATCAAAAGAAAAAGGCATCTGAATGTCATCGAATTTTTGTTGAGACTTATGGCGATCTTGCTCCAACCGTCAAGACATGTGAACGTTGGTTTCAACGTTTCAAACGTGGTGATTTTGATGTTACTGATCAAAAACGAGAAAATCGACCAAATCGACTACGAGCTTCTCAAGCCCGGCAAAACAGTCAATACCGAGCGCTACCGACAACAAATGATCAATTTGAGTCACGCATTGATCGAAAAACGCCCAGAATGGGCTCACAGGCACGCCAAAGTCATTCTTCAGCATGATAACGCTCCTGCACATTCAGCCAGATTGACTAAGGAAACAATTTCTTCGCTTGGTTGGGAACTCCTACCCACCCTCCGTATTCACCTGACCTGGCGCCTTCTGATTATCACCTCTTCTCATCGATAAGACACTCATTGGCGGAGCAACACTTCAACAATTTTGAAAACGTACGAAAATGGCTCGATGAATGGATTAAATAAAGATGAAGCATTCTTTTGGAATGGTATCCATATATTGCCCGAGAGATGGACAAAATGTGTAGAAAGCGAGGGCCAGTACTTTGAATAAAATATATTATACTTTTTTTTAAATTACTGTGTATATATTTTAAGAAATAAACGACATTTTAAACTTGCATACCTGGTATACATAAATTTCTCAGAATTCAGGTATGACTTGTAGCAAACATACCAACTACACAGGACATAGATTACCTGAAACAAATTTGATGATATTTGTGATTTAAGTTCCCTGTAATGACCATTTGCTTAATTTCATATAATCTATCAAAACTAAGAAGGTAAATTATTGTTTGAAGTTTTAAAATTGCTTTAACTATCAAACAGTTGTACCTATTGACCTGTGATTTTCGGCATCGAGCTTTAAATTATTTGTTCTTTTAGTTTTAGTAATGGTTGGAGGTTCATTTGCCGTCAAGTATTATGCTGGAGAAATTAATCAGGGTTTCGGCCAGGATCAGAAAAATAAAATGCTTCTAAATTGTTGTCTAATTATTTTATTATTGCCGACATCAGAACCAGTGAACAGGGGTAGTCCAGAGGTCGTCTCTGTCCTGTCATCATTAAAAGAGATAGGATTGAGCTTGATGTGCACACATTCCGAAATCAGCCTTTTCTTAAGGAAAGGCTGAGGCCAGGACAGTAGCTTGATTAAAAGCAGGCATGTGGTTGTTGCTAATAGCATGAACAACATTTCCTCAGCTTATTGTAATATTTTTGGTATAATTAAACAGAAAAATTCAGGTAAATAATCTCCGTTGTCTGCCTTCTCAATTTTCCTTTAAGAGCATTAACAGGGCCATTGTTACCTGCCTTTGAAGTGTACCGAAAAACCAACTCCCTTCTCTTTTCACTGCTTGTCTCTCAGTTTAGCCCTTGACTCTGAGATGTGACCATTAACCTCCCTCAGAGATCTCCCCAGACATCACTGTCGGTATAACTTTGACATTTACAACCCATATTGTTTCATATTTGTATTGTTTAATTTAATCTGTAAATCTTTTTCTATCATGTATTATTCCAATCTATAATTCTATAAGTGTAATAGTGTGCATTGTATTTCATCAGCCCTGATGATGACAAAAAAGTTAAGTCAAAACGTCGGTAATAAAATAATTAGTCAACAATTTTGGAGTATTTTATTTTTCTGATCCTGACCGAAACCCTGACTAATTTCTACAGCTCTTATTTTTTGTTGTATCTCTAATAGTTATCCTGTAAAGAAGTGTTTGATGAGGGTAGGTGTCTAAGCATATGCAATTACTGTGTATTTGTCATTTTATTTTATTCATAGCTAACCTACTGTAATGAAATTATAAAAATTTTAAACTAAACTATTGAACTAATTCAACAGTACTTTTGAAATTTTAAATGTGGGTTTTGCTAGTTCTTGTGGAGTATTAACCTAAGATCAATAAGATCAAAATAAATGAGCAAAATTTAGTGTTAAAATCTTAAAATAATTAAAACTTCGAAGTGGCTTCACCCTATTGACCTCAGACTTTTCCTTTGATAAACACATTGAAAGATATATTTTTGTTCTCATACATTTTGTCATATCTCCACCATTTGTACATCGAAGAGATGATTTTCAAATAATATTACTTAATTTTTTATTATAAATAATAATAATATTAATGAAAAATGCACTTTAAATTAGATTTTTAAATAAGTATGAAACTAACTATTGTGAAGTAGTTTGTAGCATTTTTTATTTTTATTTTACAATTGATGTTAAGGATACAATATGTATAAAAGTTTTGAAAAAAGTAAGCATAAGAATGTAATACTTTAATGCCTCAAGCAATGCATAAAACCAACAAATGTACAAAAAAAAAAAAAAAAATTCATGAGGAAATATTATCCTCCCAACATGTGGAAGCTTTTCTTATATGTATAACATAAAAATAATGTAACTCTAAAAAATTCAATTAGGTCCTTCAGTCATTCATCTATTCAAAATTAAGAGCTGTGGGATTCATAGAAAATTCTTTAAATTGCCAGATTGCCTCCATTTTGTGAACTATGTGAAACAAAGAGTGCATTGGTAATATAGGGATAATAAGTTTAGTCTTATCTATCTTTCTAGAATACTTATAGTCTTGTGTTTAAATATTTTTCTTCTTTCAGAGGAAGTGGTGGGGGTGGAGGCTGGTGGGGATCATGGGTATCCACTGCTCGAAATAAGGTAAAATCTTCAAGAAACTATTTTTGTATCATCTTATTGTTTTCTTTTTGTTTAGATCTTTTCTCATTGCTTGTAGTACAAGGATTTGTTCAACTCACTATGAGCTTCTTCAGTATTTTTATTTCGAATCCTGAGCTGCCTCTTCAAGGCAAATAAGAAGCTAACTTTTTCAATCACTTAAGATCATTTTACTGCCATAGCACCTGAGAGGTATCTGGACAATGAGTAAATGCTTGGTTATTAAGATCCTTGTAAAATGATCTCAGCCATAAGAATGTTTATGTACCCCTGGGATCCTGAGTTTCAGCTGATAAGTGAACTATGTGATAAGTGAACTATGTGTTCTTTAGGGTTTGGAAGAACATTGGCCGTTTTTTCATTGGTGGTCTTGTTCTGATCTTGTGTTTCTTGATGATCTGGGCAACTCTTTCAGTTTTTCCTTTATCATAGGAAATGGTAGCGTGTTTTCCGAACTTTTCTGTGATTAATTCCTTTCTATTTTGTTTGTGTTCTCTTTCTCTTATCCTACAAATATGTTGAATTCATTGCCATTCTTCACGAAGGTGGTCTTCAGATGTTTCTGTGTTAGCCTCCCTTGCAACCACTAAGGGTCATTGGAGTCAGATGTTTCTTTTTCCTTGATTCCGATAATATCCCTGCTTTGTTCATTAAGGTTTTGATGACTTCTTCTTTTTTGATGTGAGTCGACATGAAGATATTTATCAGTGTGAGACGGTTTCCTGGTTGATGTCAGAAAGATTGGCAAAAATTAACTTTTTGACCAGGTCAACCCCAGAAGATTTATTTAGTAATATTTCTGGAAGCCTACATGAACATATTAATAACCTTTATGGGATGGATATTGTTCAGAGGATGAAGAGCATCAACAATCTAAGAAGATGAGGATGTTGGCCCAACTATCATTCCTGAAGAGATTCAGAGA
The DNA here is from genome assembly GCA_000696205.2 of Oncopeltus fasciatus. NCBI lineage: Eukaryota > Metazoa > Arthropoda > Insecta > Hemiptera > Lygaeidae > Oncopeltus > Oncopeltus fasciatus. Next base: position 75,388 of record KZ808381.1, on the reverse strand, counting down.
GGTATTGTAATACACAAGAAAATAGTACCTATGTGTTCTAAGTTGATGAAGGTAGGAAGCACCGAACATACGCAAAACACATTATGGTCAACTAAGATGATTCTAAAGTCATAAATAGGGGACTCTCATTCAGAATTGGCAGCAGTTGAGAAGTTGTGTACAAACCGCATAAGAATATCTTATCATATATCAAACAAGGATTGGGACCAAATTGATTGACTTACATGGCAGGGAGCTGATCATACATTCTGTAAGCATTGTGACATGCAAAAACAGAAGCTAATGAGACTGTCTGCCACAAATTCAAAAGTATAATGTGTATCAAGGCACTCTAATGAAGATGGTCATTAATCCCACGAATGTAAAGTAACTTGCAATAGGTTTTCAACTCTGCCATTGCTCCTCAATGCATTTCACTAAAGAGTATAATTACTGATGTAGAACCATTATGAAACTTGATCAAGAAACAGCTGAGACCATATGACAATAAATCAGCCTCGTTCTACGAAAAGCTAAAAATTAGCTTTGGCGAACTTAAGAAAATGTGATGATGTGATCATCTTCTGTTCCAGAAGAAAAGGACCACGCCACAGTCCTCATGAAGAAAGAGCAATACCTGGAAAAGATTAAAACCATATTTGAGGATGGTATACTATAAGCTTGATAAAGATCCTACTATATGTATAAATCAGAGAATAGTATCCACTATAAATGCAAGCAAAAATGACTGGTTGAAGTTGATAGTTCTCAAGATATCAGACCCCATTCCACCAAGACTAATCGGATAACTGAAGATACACAAAGAGGCAATACCGATGGGACCCATTATTACTACTATTGGCTCACCTACGTATAATATATCTAAATACCTTGCAGACAAGCTAAAGCCACTTATTGGAAACATAGAACACCACAAAAAAAAAAAAAAAAAAAAAAAATCTAAATACTTTGTGGATATCCTTCAGAATATAAGGACGGAGGCAGGAGGCATCCTTTTGAGTTTTGACATCAAATCCCTGTTCACCACAGCAACTGAAGAGGTTCTTGACGAGGCTCTGACCTTGATGAAGAACAATCTTACAGAAGAGGAATTCCAGCTAGCAAAGCTGTGCCTGAAGTCAATTCAACAGAAGTTTTATGCACTGCTTGATGGAACAGCATATGTATACATATAGAATTTGGAACACAGGGCACTTACCTCTTCTCCAAAGGCCATGGTATGTTGATACAGATATTTTATCAACATATCTGTTGATACAGACACTGCAGTGACTCCCTGGATCAGTTTTTGCACCAATTTAAACAGTATAAACTCTAGCTTATAATTTACTATGGAAATTAAAGAAAAAGGTAAATTACCACTTCTGGGTGTGCCGTGGGGAAGAAGTTTCATCTTCTCAGCCATGCGGGATGCAGGAAACCCACTCACACTGATAAACAGGAAGGAGTCATAAACATAAAGAAGGGCTAGGAATCCAATGTATTTGGAAAAGTTCATAGGAGAATAGTCACAGAAGAATTCAGAGAATACATTACCATTCTATATATTAAAGGAACAACTGAAAGAATAGCCCGGATCCTCCAGAAGCACAAGATAAAAACAACATGTACTTCCAATAAAAAAAGTGGCCGATGTTCTCCCAAACCCTAAAGATTAGCTGGAACACAGAATTCCAGGGATATAACGTTCCATGCTCACAGGAATTTATTAGGAAAATTTATTCTTATACCTTTAACATTTTGAAAAATTCTTAGGTCCTCATATTCCGATTCTTCTATCTAGGGTTAGGCTATCTTATCCTTATGTTAGGCTTCTTATCCTTAATATTTACTTATTTTTGTTGGCAGTCTAGTTTCTGAAATTTTTATAATAAATAAAATAAATTCAGTAGATAGTGGAGATTTAAGGATGAAGAAATTTTCGGTTCAGTGTTGTCATTTTTGTTAGGCTAAGTATGAAGCATTTCAACTGGTAGTATCCAATCAGGGTTTAGACGGTGATGGTAATTATATTAGTGGCATCTGTATTATCATGTTACAAGCTTACAGTGTACATGTGCATAGTTTTATTAATACAATAAATAAAACACAATTAAATTAAAGCAATATTCACAAAATAAACAAAACTTAAAAAGGGAGAAAATTATGAGAACCTTAGTTTAAATAAAATAATTGTTTTGTAACAATTAAAATAAAACAAAATTTATAAATATTTTGTTTGGTTGTGGTTTTTTATCCCACGTAAATTTTAAACAATTAATGAGAGGGAACAGAATAAAAAAAATCTATCTGTCCTCGCCAGGAATCGAACCTGGATCTCCTGCTATCCGGGCCGGTATGCTAAAACCATTACACCACAAGGACTAGCTAGTTATCTCATTCAATTCCCTCTACACTAGCGAGAGCCTAACTTACGAGAAAGACGAGAACTTCATATTAAACAATGACGAGAGTCGACAAAATGTATGACAATGTCAGCTACTTCGAGTTTAAGACGAAGTTCTCGTCTTTCTCGTTAGGCTCTCGCTAGTGTAGAGGGAATTGAATGAGATAACTAGCTAGTCCTTGTGGTGTAATGGTTTTAGCATACCGGCCCGGATAGCAGGAGATCCAGGTTCGATTCCTGGCGAGGACAGATAGATTTTTTTATTCTGTTCCCTCTCATTAATTGTATAAAACAAAATTGTTTATAGTTTTGTGGCAACAGGTAATTTTTTTATTGATTATTGTTAAACCTTGGCTTAAAAATAGTGAGTTAAACAAATGAATTTTATTTAATTTATTTATTTAGGAAGTTTGGCCATAACAAAAAAAAAAAAAAAAAAAAAAAAAAAAAAATTGGAAAAAAAACCTGTAACTTCAAAATACGTAAGAAGATAATAGCATTATCTTATTTATGGAATAATAATTATTTATAAGTTTTAAGATATTCAATCATGTTTAAAATCATTGTTTTATAATTTCATTATATCTTACTTTTTTAATTGGTTTTAGTCTTAATAAGTTTTTATTATCTCATTTTACTTGTAGTCAGTGGAAGTTTTGGAGTTTATGAAAAAAGACATAACTGAGTTTTCATCAGTTGTGAAAAGTGAGGCATCCACTATTGCTGAAGCTGTGAAGTCTGAAGTTTCAACTATTTCGGATGCCGTCAAAGAATCCCTGCAGGTAACTATTCTGACTTAACTCAAAAACTACAGACTGTCAATATTAATTCAAAATATATTTTTGTCTATAAAAGTTGAATGACTCTTTCTAGCTCAGCACAGCCATGATAATTATTTATTTTGTCGTCCAGAACAGAATCAACAGATATTTTATGCATACATATATATAAAAACCTAACTTTTTTTGATTCTTCAGTCAAAGGGGTGGAGGTAATCCTGCTAAAAGAGATTGGGGACCTCATACTCTCTGCTGCCTGGTCTAACATAGAAGGGTTTCACAGTTCTGACAAATGAGGCCATTAGCATCACACCTAATTGCCTCAAATCCAGGAGAAAAATTCTCATGATATCTCTATATGTTCATGAAGTTCTAATGATATGGGCATTAAAAATGTATAGAATGGCTAATGGCTCATATATCTAGCTAATGTCTAAATTCACGTGTATTTAAAAAAAAAAAAAAAAAAAAATCAAGCACTGATAATAAAAAGAAGAGAGAGAGCTCTGATTGTAATAAGTTATTCTGATATTTTGTAAAAGTTTCAAGTTACTCTATTGACAAAGATTAAGTTGTCACCTGTGTGCTGTTTGTATGTCTTTTACAAACAGTCAACACTATTACTGTAATTTGGATGATATTACTTGGAATAACATAATTTAATATTCATAATTAAATTGAAATTAATCTTAAATAAGAAGTGTTTGCAATATATAGATTCTATTGCTAATGAATTGCATGCCATCGTGCATAGCTTCAGCAGATACTGCTGTGAAATGTAAGATTTCCTTGTCAACATGCATTATGATTTTTCTTCACACTAGTATTGAGATATGGAATGTTATGATAAAAAAAAGTCACTCTTGCATACAACAAAAGCAATGCACTAAATTTCCATCTCATTGCTGTCCAAGGTAAGGTATCTCTAATTGATTGGGAGGCTTGTTAATACATAACTTGTATGAGTTTTGCAAATTGTACTTTTTCCACATTACATTTTCATCTAACCATGTCCACACATAACAAAATTCACTCTTGCAGGTTGTCAATAGAGCTGTCAGTGATTTGGAGCGCAATATAATATCAAGTATATTGTGCTCCGAATCATGCTACAGTTTAACCAGATCTGATAGTCCAAATATACATTATATTTAGTGTTATAAAACATATATATCTGTGTTATAAAACTGATCATACATTTGAGTATTCACAGCAGAAACCATCCTCCAATATTATACCCCTACCAGGGTCTCAAAGGACCATTTTATATGTGTATTTACGGGAGATTATTAATGACCCCCAGAGAGACAAGATCCAGGAGCTTGGATCTCCATATTGTGAAAAAATATACTAGATAATAGAAGTATATTCTATACTAGGCTTTCAGATGGAAGTTTTGATGCTCTCTACAAAGTGAAATAAGGGAGGAATGGACATCTGGAGTGACTATAATTATATTACAACCAAGTTCATGCTCCTTTAAGATTCCTGTCATTAAACAGAAACATCATATTTTTGAAATATAATAAACCTTTTGAAATTAGAGAGCTTATGGCTTAATCAGAGTCATTTATTTAAAATGGAACAGTCAGAGAAACATTTTTAAGGTTTTTAAACATCAGGAGTGTTTAGAGGGAAACCAATAAATTATAATCATAATATCTTTGTTTTTATTTGAGTTTTTATAAACTTCATAGAACATAATTTATAATAAAATTAAAAAACTTAGTTTTATTATAAAGATGGCTGTGACCTTGTGATCAATAGGGGCTTATGCAACTAATTTTCTGCAGCAAGAATTAGATATCTGGTTAAAACCTTAAGAACGATGGGATTGGTAACTACTAAATGAATTTAATTGTAGCACAGATCTGAATTTCAATACTATCTAATGAAGACTGGTATGTATGTTATTGCTAATATTCGTTTGCTGATTATGATTAGAAAGCTGAGAGGAGAAATTACTCTACAAAGTGGAAATAAAGAATGGGGGCACTGCAAACTACTGTAATCCTATTCAATAAGATCTATGAAGCAATTGAGCCCTGACTTAAACTATATGAACTGACTTTCTTTTAAAAACACTGGAGCTCTTGTGATGCCATCTACATTTAAAGGATCATTGTGAAGCAAAGGATACAGCTGCTGACCCTCTAAACTTGGTCTTCATCCCTTTTGAGAAGGGCTTTAATTGAGCCATTTTACATGTGGCTTTCCCAGTAAAAGTAGAGTCCCTAAGAAAATTGTTTGACTCCTCAAAAAGATGCACTGGGGCAGGCTTAATGAATGAAAGCTGAAAGGCTTTATCATAGTACAGGAGTGTCTACTCTTTCCTAATTATCTTCTCAGTTATGAGAATTGTGTTAGATAATTGAAAATTGACACTGAACCAGAGGTTGGAAACTCCCGATTTTGCAGGTGATGTCTGTCTGATGGTTCATAAATTTTCTGACAACAGTTAAATTTAAAGTACTAAGGCAGGAGCATCTCCTCCTTAATTAAATATGAAGAAAACCAAGAACATTAGTTTGAACCCAAGAATAATGTGGGCCAGTCACTGAGCAACTGCAGACCTTCCTACATTTGACAGTTTCATTGCAGAAAACCGGGGACTGAAAAATATATCAGGCACAGAAACCAAACAAAACATATATACAGTTCTACGAAGTGAAGTTAATCAGATTTATGCTTTTCAATGGAATAAAAACTTGGTAAATGTTAAGAGGAAGCTATTAATGTTTATCAACTGCTGCCTTTTCCTTTTAGTATATTTTAAACAACAACTGACATTCTTAAATTAAAAAGTATATTTTATACTTATAAAGTGTATTTTATTCTAGTTAGACAATGAGCAGTCACCAGTTGGGACTGTCAAGAAATCTGTATCATCCTTCTTCAGCCAACTCTGGGAGCCGGTCACAATCGATGACCACCTCACGCCTATAGTCATCAAAGACTCAGAGCCCGTTTCAATGACAGGCCTGCAAGTATGTATACTATATGCATTTTAGCTCTGTAGTATTTATTTGAGATAGTCAAGATACTTTCTCTTTAGATATTTTACTAATGTAATTCTTTTGCATACACTTATACACACAAACACATTTATATTTATAAAATTTTGAACTGATGATATTTTTAATTTCCTCAATATAGGAACCAATTATCATCTGTATAGGAAAGATTCAGACATTTTTCAAATTTTGCTTCATGGTACCTATGTGAATAGCTTGATTTGTTTTTGTTAGCAGTGAAGTTAAATCTACTAAAAGTGATAAACTATCTTCAGAAAATACTACTAATTTAATTTCTTCTGCCAATTCTAAATTTTTTGAACAAATAACAATGGGATATTGTTAAAATATTTTACTAAAAATCTATCAGCTTTAGAATAATTTAGTTTCCATATGATATCAGCAGTTTATCAAAAACTTGCATAGTTTAAAATTTAGAACAAAATATTCATTGTCCAATCACTTGGTTAAGATAACAAAATTGCTGTTTTCATGGATTTTATTAAGGCCTTAGACTTGTGTTTTCATTGATAATTTTCTTTAATGGTGATTAGACAGATGTTATGCACAAGTGTATGTGGTGGTTCATGTGCAGTTTTAATTTCTGTTAGTACTACAACCTCATTGAAACCTTCCAAAATTAGACATGTCAAACACAAATTTTGTCAATGGACAACTTAACGTCACATTTATCTTAAGTATGACATTAATAAATGTATTAAAAATGATTATCTGAATTCATTTAGTGAAATTTACATATTCTCATCAAATACTGCAGTACATGAAAGCATAAAAAAAAAAACAAAAAAACTTCCTTGATTAATAACACAAGAGTGAAGAAGACTTCACTGTATTAGTTAAAATTTCACATTTACACGTTTGTGAATTCACTTAATTAAAATTTACATTGTAAACAATATGATAATCCATTTCCAGTTGCTAAGTAAAACAAGCTGATATAATAATGTGGATTGTTATAGCTAAATGTTTGTAATCTGAGTGTTCATTTCACTTGATTCATGTTCAATGTTTCCAGAAAGACATTAATATTATTTCACTCACCAAAATGCTTATCCGCAGTTTTTCAATAAATTAAATTTAAAAAATCTTGTCTTATGAGACGTCCTTATCATATTAACTCGACAGATATGTCCATGATATTAACTTATTTAGCAAATTATTTATTACAATTTCCTGTTTATAAAAAAATATATATTTATATATACACATATATATACATTTATGTATGTATGTATACACTCACACACATACACACACATGGGGGGGGGGGAGATACAGAGAATAATACTATATGAGCATATATACTCAGAGGAGTATTTTATGCGCAAATCTATTACAAAAAAAATAGTATTGTAATATTTATTAAAAGCCCCTTATAACTTTGCAGTTCATTCTTTTTGTTATCATCTGGCTGAAGTTATGACTAGGGTCTAGATAGTAAAATGTTTGTCTATCTATCTAGTGATAGTAGTAAATCTCTCTTCTAGAAGGTAGGGATCCTTCTCTTTTCCTATGTCTTTTGTGGTGTTCTTGAAGAAAGTGTTGTGTGCCTCACTATGTGTGAGTAGGGAACTTACCAATGAGCCTCACCATTTTTCATGACAAATTGATATAATGTTTTTCCTTTAGTCTCAAAATTCAGTAAATGATTTAGAGGTCATATTCTTGTTTATTTTCTTGTAAGTTTCTTATCTATTTCCTGTTGATTTAACTTAGCTCAAAGGTTGAGCCATATCATTTTGTTTCTTTTCTGGCTTAAGTATTCCCACCCTCTTCCCAAGAATACCCTCTTGACCTGCTACTTAGGCAAGAGAAACTATACTGTTTCTGGCAAGCTACTTTATCTATGATTGGTTAGGTTTACAGTCCCCACAAAAATTGGTTCTGACAGGTTTGTTTAGGATATGAAACATGATGACCTTGGTCAACCCTGATGAATGGTATGATCTTGTAGGAAAAATAATCAGTTTAGATGCCAAGATCGACTCAAAGAAAAATAAAATAGTGAACATTTAGTCCCCTCTTTGGGCATTTTACAGTTAGTTCTTGCTACATCATCTTCACTGAATCAGAAGTATGTCCACACAGATGAGAGTATGTATATTGTAGAACCTTCTATGTCTAGATAGTTCCAAACAGGATGACAAGTGTAATTTAACCAGTATAGAGAATTAAAGAGTTCATTGTACCTGGCAGGCTTATTTCAGCAGGCTATATTTTAAACTTTTTTTTTTAAATCAACTAAATTTATTTATGTAATCGTTTATTAAAATATGTATTGGTTTATTCCCTATCACAGTACAAACACTACCTCCTTATAAGTGATGCTGCCACTTTCACAGCAGAGATAACAGAAATGGAAAAACCACAGTATGATGCTTGGTATGGGGTCGTTGAAGAGGACTTCGGAGATGCTGAGGCATTAGGGAGCCAGCTCTCTGCATGCCCTGCACTCGAGTCTAAATACAGAGAACTTGTTCCAGAAAAGGTAATGTCCTAATTTAAATAGTTATTTCATAAGGATTATTTAGCTGTTCTTATTCTTTAATAAAGTTTTGTATATTATTAAATATTGATTTATTATTAAATACTTAAAGCTATAAATATGTGAGAAAACATTTTAAAAATTTTACTTTCAGTTGTCTCATTAAGATTCGAGATGAT
>KZ808381.1:8223-41405 GCA_000696205.2 Oncopeltus fasciatus | reverse complement strand
CAAAGTAACTTATATTTAAAAAAAAAAAATTTAAGAAAAAAGCTGAGACATCCATTGTTTACTCCGAGGTTACTTCAGTGAATGCGTGATAATCCATGTAACTCTTCTTAACATCCTTAGACCATATGCACAGACTTACTTTTCTCACTCACTTTCATTTATATATATATACATCCACATATATATATATATACATTGAAATAGTTACAAAATATGTAAATTATTTAAATAATTAAAATATATATAAAACACTGAACTTTGAAAAAGCATTCACATATGAGAATATGTAGAACTACAAGAATATAGTAACTGCAATAACATAAAAGTATGTACACGTAAAAGAACTAAAAAACTAGCTCAAATGTATTATTTATAACTAATGTGCCAGCTATTTAAGTACTAACACGTAAAAAGCAAATATTCACAGAAACAAGTAAGAACAATTATAAGATAAAAAATATGATAAAAGTAGAGATTTATGAGTATTGATTATTTGAGATTTATTACTTTGGTAAATATTAATGAAATATATTTTAATGAAGATATAATGAGGGGACCCTTTTTTATATTGTTTTTTTAAAAATACAATAACAAAATTTGGTATTTAGGCTTTTTAGTGCAAAATATTAAAATAATTCATTTTAGGTTGAAATCAGAAAAGGTAATGGACATAAATTTTATTAAATATATGTTCATAACATTTCAACAATAAAAGCTTATTAAGGATGAAATTTATGAATATAACTATACTTCCCTCACTCTTCCTTCCTCTCTAGTTTAATGGCCTTTCCTTTTACACTCATTGCAGTCTCTGGTTTATGATATATTATTCATTGTGTTCTCTTATTTATGTCCTTTTTAATGAAAAATAGGAAATCTACTTAGTTTATGCTGATCATTTATGACAGGCTTTTGAGTTGATTCGTAGTCATATAACAAAGAGCAACTTATTGGGAGGAAGAAAGTATTTTGGAATGATATTTGGATCTCTGGGACAAAGAGCTAAACAATGAATTATTGTTACTAAAGTCAAATATAAAAGGTGCTTACACATTTCAGCTAGAGTTTTCTTTGCATACCATCCAAGTTCCTCATTCGCCAATCGACAATCACAAAATGAACTTGCCACATCACCTTCCCTTCGCCCAGAAAAACTGAACTTTATCTTCTTTCCAGAGGCAGTTTCAAATGCTCTTATAACCTGTAAAAAGTTGTAATAATTTTGATTAAACTATAATAATTAATTCTTCAGTTAACACAATTTTCATCTTGTCTATTTAAACTTCAAATTTTTCTTGTTTAACAGAATAAATGTAATATAATTACAACCCATAGCTTACTCTAATACAGAGGTTCTGAACCCATAGAAATCTGTAGACCACTAAGCCAGAACCAACTGCGGACAACCTTCCCACCGACAAGAGGGAGGGAGGAGGGGGGGGGGAGATTTCCTGGGGTTTCAGGGGAGTTTATAGAATATCAGTCAAGAAAAATAGATGAAGGATTAACTAACTTGTTTCAAATTTGCTTTAATTCTTAGCAATAAGGAAGACTAAATCTTAGCCTGAAACTTATTTATAGATTTATAAAGTAAAACAGTTTTTCTGTTATTTTTTTTTAAGGACNATCCTGGAGACACCCTATCGCCTTCATGATCGCCCTGAAGATGGCTTCGTAAGCTGAAACGTTGGCAGATAATTTTTTAAAAAATCACAGTTTTTAATTTGTATTTTTAGGATCTACGTGACCGAACCCCAACAAAAACATTTAATAATAATATCTATGGTACTCTAGCTTAGTTTTAATCACAAATTTATTTTTAAATAATAATTTTGTTTGAAAAAGATCTTGAAAAAATAGTTTTTAAATGTTTTTTCAGTACAACATTTTAGAATGTAATTCTTAGGCAATCAATGAAATTATAGAAGTCATAGTTTTGCTTTTAAGCATAAAATCCCTACCCTAAAGATCTCTGCTAACCTCAAGTCAATTTCTTTGTTTGCTTTTAATCCGAGAATCCCTGCTCATATAAAAATGTTGTTGAAAACATCATTAGATACCACAAAGTTTCTTCCCTAACATTTGGGTAAGATATGGGTTTTTTACACCAAATTTCCTTTGATCCTTGAAGGTACAATCATTTTGTAGTTGAGTTATAAGGGAGATTACTAGGCTTGACAATGAAAGGATTTCAAACAAGTTTTTTTTTTACAACTTGAGTCAGTACAATTACTATACTAACTACCATATTCAGAGAAATAGTGAGCTAACTCATTCTTGTGAATAAGTACACTATGTCTTACCTGGTCTATGATGGAAAAGATTGAAAGTTTTTCTTTACAACTTAGGCAACCAGAAATCAATTTTACAAAAAACCATCGAATTTGTCTTTAAATATAAATGTATTGCTAATATCTTCTAACTCCCTTTTTCGAGATGCTTGAAATTCTATATCTGGTTAAATTATTTTGTCTCAATAAAAAAAAAAGAACTTTTATCTATTAATTTAATTATTGTGGGGTAAGAAAACTTATAAAACTGGAGCATGTAAGTAAAATCAAGTAGAATGTTACAGGGCTCACAAAAGTGAGGAGAAAATGTAAAGAAATAAACAAATGACCCACTGGTTCTCATTCATCCTAACAGAGAAGCCTTTATGGAGTAGGCTTAATGATATGTAAAAGATCGAAAAACATTCTACAAGAGTTAAATTAAAAAGAGAGAATTGTTAAGCTAGTCCTCATCATAAGTAAATGCAACATTTTAACAATAATCCAAGTATACAGTTCCATGGTAAATGCACTAGAAGAAATTGTCTATAAAATCTATGAAGATCAATCTGCTTCTTCAGAAAAATAATTATATAGTCCTAATAGGTAACTTTAATGGAAGGATTGGAACAAGAGAGGTTACAAGAAAGACATCATAGACCCTCTAAACTGTGGAACATGCAACAAAGGAGGTAAGATCCTAATAAAATAAATGTTTTACTAAGTTATTAAAAAAATTCTGGAGATAAATCAGTTCAGGAAATAATAAAGGAGCTACCCTCAACACTCAATAAAGAATAAAAGAGAAAGTAATGCTCTATATAGGCAGAAATTTATGTCCTATGCTACAGACTTTGTTGAAGTTCTTTATAATGGTGAAGAAGAAAGCTTCAGAAGAGAGAAATGAAGGAAAGCATTCCTAATATATACACGAAAGAAATAATTTCCAATATTCTCTTATGAGAAGCTGAAAAGCTATAAAAGTGTCTAAAACAGGAAATTTTTGACAAAAATTTTAATTACGAGAGCTTTTTAAAAATCATATTAGTAAAGAAGAGAAAACCCCCAAACAATGGAAGCAAATAAGAATAATCCTTCTAGAAAAAAAAAGGGGGGAGGGGGATAAGCCTAATATGTATAAGACCTATTATAGCTTAACATCATAGGATTCAGAAAAGCATTTGACTCATTCAACCATAACAGTATACTTGATACACAAGAAGCAGGGGTGGAAGTAATCTGAGGTTGATCAGGAATCTCTATAGCGATAATGAGATTTTCATAGTAACTGACCAAGTTGGCCAACTTATTCCCACAGAGAGGAATACTAGTCAAATAGCTAACTTATCGCCAACCATATTCAATTGTCTCCGGGAAATGATATTCAGGAAAATCAAAGTCTTGGAAATATAGATAACCTTGTTAATGTATAGAGACTTTTCAATCTGAAATTGGCAGATGTCAAGATCTCTGCCCTCAGCTCACTGAAATGAAAATAATTATAGAAAATATTTCATGAAAATTCCCATATAGGGCAGACCTAGAAATTGATAAGGAGAATTGTAAAAAAAAAGAAATAAAAAATAACCCAATATATAGTTTCTATATGCTCCTGTGTATGCATACAGTTCACTTAAAATTTTTTTTTATAATAAAAATACCTCCAGAACACTATGGCCATTCCCAGTACCAAGATTGTAGACCTTGAAGCCAGTGAATTCTTTGTCAAATATTTTTCCAAGGGCAGCTACGTGTCCATCTGCAAGGTCCTGAATATGTATGTAGTCACGCACACCTATGAAGAATAATTAAAAAGAAATAACCCCTGTTAATATATGTAGGCTAACACAAAAATAAAGTTGTATTTCAAATGATAATAATAAGAAGCCTGGCATTTTTTAAATTTAATCAAAAATCAAATCTCAATTAAATAATCAAGTGAGTTATTAATGAGATTTGCTTTAAATTATAGAATGTGTTATGCTCTGCCACACGAACATGAATAAAGCTGACTAGAACTATTATTATATGTAGAAAATAACATTTATCATACATTTGAAACTTAAGACAACCAGCAATGCAATTAACAAAAACAAATAATTCATAAATTTGTTATTATAAAACAGTCAAAACAGAACATTTCATGTGATTATCTTTCATTGCTGACCTTTTGAAGTTATATTTTGATAAAAGAACAGAAGGGGGGAAAAAAAAGTAAATTTTTTTTATTGTGCTCTGCAAGTAGAGGGGGAGGACCAAAATTTAAAATCCTTATCTCTTTCTTATAATTGGCTCTTTGAAGAAAAATATTTAAAACAAAATTGGTATAAAATGTAATTGTATAGCATTTATATTTTACGCTATTAAATCAATTACTTGTTGAAATAAAATTCGGGCAGCATCTCTTGAATGGCAAATATAAATTTTTATATTACAGGACTACACACAATATTTTTTAATATTCACATTTTCTCTTAGACCCAGATTAAACTAATTGCAGTCAAAAACTATATTATTACACAAACTGTATGAGCCCAACTGATAATTAAAATGAAATACTCAATTAAGTTAAAACAATTATTTTTACCAGTTCCATCTTTTGTTGGATAGTCTTTACCATAGACTGTTAGTTCCTTGAGTTTCCCAACAGCAACCTGTGCTATGTAGGGCATTAGGTTGTTTGGAATTCCGGAAGGGTCTTCACCAATAAGCCCACTCTCATGAGCTCCGACGGGATTAAAATATCTTAGAGAGATGATTTTCCAATCCTGGAATATGGGAAAAGTATAATTAGATAACGAACATAAAGATTATATTACATTCAGAAGTGGCAATGAGCCCAACAATAACAAAGAAGACATATATAATAAAGCTACTGAGATTATTATTTCTACTTCACTCCCAGGGGGGGGGGGGGGCCTTCCTTTATTATATTGTCAGAGGTGGTGTTTTATCTTGTAGCTTAGTTTTTTTAAACAGATAAGAGAAAGATTATTTTATAGGGACTTTTCCAGAAATAATTTTAGCACTCATGTGAAAGAAAAGTTCACAAATAATGATCCATACATTTTTTCTCAAATTTACTAAGCCAATGCAAGATAATTTTATAAGAAATATAAGCTCACACAGGTCAATACTAATCAAACTGAAGCTCTTACTCTACATCACTAATCCTGAGCCCTCCATGGGACTGAAATAATACTTTAAGCCTTAGGCTCTCATTCTAATATGTTCCAATCTAAAATTACTATTTCAGCATGAATTGTATTACACTCCATAAATCTTATGTTAATCATGAATTACATCACATTTAAAAATTAAACATTAAATAATTAATTACCTACATTACTGGAGTCGCAGAGAGCTTTCATTATTCCCTCAGTTGTATGTTTTGTTGCTCCATATGTGTTGGTGCAAGTTCCAGTAGGTGAATTCTCATCAATTGGTAACTTTGTTGGATCACCATAAACTGTTGCTGATGATGAGTAAATGAGACGGTAACATTTTGCTTTTGCCATGGACTGTAATCAAAACATGAATATGTAATATATTTGGAACTTAAAAAAATAAGGTAAATACCTTAAAAACTGTGGCTTGGAGTTTTTAGGTGCCAAGGTTTCGCACATCGTGTGATGGCTTCTTCAGAGCTAGATGGAAAATGGCTCTCATTCTCCATTCAGCCCTGAAGAAGCCATCACACGATGTGCAAAAGCTTGGCACCTAAAAACTCCAAGCCACGGTTGAACCCGGAAGAAGTATTGGTAAATATAACCTAACAGTGTTCTTTATGTATCAACAAATACATAAAAAAGGTAAAAAAAGGATAAGAAAAGAGAATGGATGTCATTAGAAAGAATTATAATCTTTTATTCAGCAACAGAAAAACTACAAAGTTCATAGTCCCTGAGAAATAATTTGTTTCAATTTTTAAAATAAATTGGAATATTATTAAATACATTTCAGCCACTTTTTAAAATATTAATGCCATTCATAATCTAGGTATGCGCCAATTCCAGAACTGAATATGAGCTTATGGGCCCATTTTATCCTCTTTATATTTAATAAAACTGATCAAATGAAGGCTTCAATTGTCAATCAGATTTACTGCCTACTTTTTTTTTCTTTCTTTTTTTACATATTTTAAATTAAGTCATGTCTTATAATTTTCTAACTATTGCAATTTGCTAACTATTGGCCGCGGGTTACAATAGCATGGAGAGAAAAACAGTCAGTGTCAGGGAAAAAATAATATACAATAATAATAAAAGAAAATCACTTTACTAAGAGAAAGGGCCCATCAACCCCACTCCCAGTTAATTTAGGCAATAAGGCCCAGAAGGTCATGAGGCCAGCTTCGTCAAGTTGTTGGGGTGGATTTTAGGGATTGGGCATATGTATTAGGAGTTTACTGTGGAAGTCTGTGCTTGTCCTCCCGCTTGGTGGAGGTAGAAGGTAGATCTTGGGCAAAAGGGATATTAAAATCTTATGAAGGGTAGAGTTGGAGACATAATATTTGAAATTATTCTTAGGATTTTAGATTGAAAGGAGTGTATTCATTAGATTTTGGAAGGCTTAGCAGCACACCAGAGTTCTGCACCAGAAGCTAGGACAGTAGCTTGATTAAAAGCAGGCATGTGGTTGTTGCTAATCGTACATATACAATATTCCTGGTATACCAAATCCATCTATTCTGATCCCCTTCTCTACTTCCATTCTGCCTATACCTGCTACCAAACTATTAACATCCTCAGAAATCTGATTCTGCAGCCTAATGAGGCCTTGATATAGGTCCAAGTTTCTGGGTTATATTTTACTGCACAGATATTTGTGGATTCATTGCCCTCTGCTTGATTTGCTTATAGACAGCCTCTATAGCTAACAGGGTGGTTTTTTTTTGCAGAGGACACAAGTTGCAGGTTCTTCCCTCTTCTTTTGGCAGGCAGTACTGAGGTGTGCGCAGCCACATTTTATGAATCGGGGACATAGCTGTAGCCACTCTTGGTATGCCCAAATTGTTGGCAATTAAAGCACTGAACGACGTCTCTTATAATGTATGGTTTTTTTACTTTAACTATAGTGTGGCATAGTGACGATATTTAAGTCGATTTCTTGAACTGTGGGTGTTTTTCTAAATCTGTAAAGAAGAGTGGTAATGGAGCCCTGTCTCTGCCTGATCATTGGCTAATAATGTTTAAAACATTTTTCACAACGAAGTAGAGCCAATGTTTGAGCAGGAGAGGTTGAGAGATATTCACTGAAAATTACCCCAACCCACTTGTCACAACTTTTCCGGGATTTAATAGCTGGACAAATAAAAGGTAATTAAGCTGCTTGGAGGTGAAAGGACATGGGCTGATAGTAAAAAATAAGGTAAGGAGAGGTAAAAATGCCCAGATGATGGAGAAACCTAAACTCAGATTTAGAGTAACAATAGTAAAAGCAGAACTAAATTAAAAAAAAAAAAAAAATTCCTATTACAAATTAATCATAAATAGTTGTGAAATTTGAATACTTGTATACCTCAAGAAGGTTAAGAGTTCCAACGACATTATTTTTGTAGTAGGATAAAGGTTTTTCACATGATTCCTTGACAGATTTGAGAGCTGCCAAATGCATGACACAATCAATAGAATTCTGAAAAAATAAATAAAAATTATAAGTGAGATAGTCATTATTCCACAAATAGAATATATATAAATTAATTAACAATTAGTACCATTAAACAAAAAATTCAGATGAATTTTAAGTTATTTCATAAAGTTATATTATAAAAAATGCAGTAAAGTAAAAAAGACTCAGTTTTCTATGCTTTATTTAATTTATTTTCATAAAATTAAACTATATAATAAAGAGATATATTGGCATATATAAGGAAAATAATAACCTATTATTTTGATCTCTTTATTTTACATCTAAGTCAAAACCCCATTTTTTGCAAGAGTTTCTTAACTGTCAGCCAATATCAAGCATGTTCTAACATGTAATAGGTTATATCAATTAATCTGGTATTTAAGCCATTTAAGCACATAAACTGAATTTTATACTTTTGTAGTCTATCACATCTTATACATACATCTTATACTAATATATAATTCTTTAAAAACTCGGCTCATGAGTTTGTGAAATATTTTATATGAATAATTATGTGTAAAATGATACCATAAGACAAAATTAGTACTGCAAATTTGTATTATGATTAGAAATAGCTTTATACAAAATAAAAAGTAAAATTTAATATGATATTGAAGCATGGAGATATCAATAGATAACCAAGCTCTTTTTTGCTCAGAAAGTATACCAAACTAAAAAAAATATTGGATTTATACTCTAATACATAATGACTGAATACTGCTAAAATCCAGTACAACTTTATTATTGCATCCTGAGTTTTATTTTCCTAAACAAAAGTTATTAATTTCATTATTAGATTTTTTTTTGTTGGGGTTCGGTCAAGGTTGATCCAAAAAAATACAAATTGAAAATGTGAACTTAGGTAAAGGACGCCCCCTCTCGTCTTCATGATAACCCTGAAGATGGCTTACAATGTAAGCCCAAACATCGGCAGATAATTTAAAAAAATACACTTTTTTAAATTTGTATTTTTTTGGATCTACCTTGACCGAACCCCAACAAAAACATTTAATAATAATATCTATGGTCAAAAAAACTCTCCATTTGAGTTAGTTATTTCAGAATTGCAGATAAAATTAAGGACCAAACAATTAAAATTGCATCCTCAGATAATTAAAAATTTGACACATTAGTGTCAAAAATTATGGAAGGTTTGATAGCCTCCGGCCTAAAAGTTGATGGGAGTTACTCTTTATTCAAGTATTAAAAACAATTTTAACCTCCTTACCATGTTCAGCTCATATGAAATTATGTGACATACTTAGGAAAGAAGAAAATGCAACACTTATATTTTTTAAATAACAATTTACTAATTCTAAAGGGGTGTAACAAAAAAAAAAAACTTTTTTTCAATGAAATATGATGTTATTATATCTTTTATATAAAATACAATTAATCCTCATTGTTATCTAACGTCATTAGACATCTGCTGCCAGTTCAAACCAACGTGCGCTTACTAAGGACATCTTCCCCTGTATATTAAATTATTTCAAGAATTGTTTCAGCCACTGTGAAAATTTTTCTCCAGTAATGCCTTAAAATTACGAGAATTTCATGCGACACTGTCATGTTTATTTTTCTAAATAACTAAACTGAGGCTTTTTTTTAAAGAAGTCAAATAGGATTCAACAAACTTAGAGAATGCTCTAAAGGGATTATTAATTATTGGTAAGTATTAAATAGGATTAAAACATTTACAGTTCTTTGAAATCTTGAATTTGATAAAACAGTATTTTTTTAAAACATATAAAACACTTTAAATAACTTCAAAAAAGCAACATGACATATTGAAAAGAGTAATAAAAAAATAAAAAAGTAAATACAAATTTAATTTAATGTATATACTGTTGATACATTTAAAAAAGAAAAACTTATCCAAACAAAAAGTTTTTCACACCTCTTTAAAGACATTGTCCAAGGCCTCGGAATCTAAGATGTCAACGGTTTTGTAGGTAATGCTTCGGCCAGCTAGGAGTTCTGCCCGCACAACGGATTCGGGTAGGGGCTTGGAACTATCTGAAATATTTATTAAATAAAAATTAGACAATATTTATATCTGATGAAATATGATTTATACATTTTCAATGTTCCCAACATCTAATTCTCTAGCAGTGTTAAAATATTATACTAACCTATTTATGGACACACATTGAAAATTAATTATTTTTTGACAAGTAGAGTTTACAATTTCTGAAAAGATTTTTCTAAATAATTCAATCAGCTTTCATATTCTCAACCTTAGTAAAATATCAGAGTAAGGTTTAAAGTAATTGATTTTTTGATAAAAATAAAATTAAGGCCTAAATTTTAAGTTTTTGAACCACTTAATCAACAGAGCACAAATTCACAAAAAAGTAGTTTTAAAGATAGTGAAATTTTTCAACTCTCTCTCTTCACCCTCCCTCCCACACTCTCTCTCTCTCTCTCTCTCTCTCTCCCTATTTGGTATGNCTCTCTCTCTCTCTCTATATATATATATATATATATATATGTGTGTGTGTGTGTGTAATATAAACATATGTGTATGCATGTATGTATACACAGTCTCTCTTCACTTCTCACCGACCAAGGGCGAGAGATCCCCGAACATTTTGCTCCTTGTGATTTTATTTTCTTTTTGTGTGTGCACTGCACTCTCTATCCCACTTATTCTTGATTGCTACATATCGCAGCTGCGAGTGTTTCATTTTCTATATACATATTTGATTCATCAATTACACCACTTATATAATTAATAACTAAATCATAATCACACGAATGACAAAAAACTTCTTTTACTTTTGAATACATCAACTGCATTCACAAAAAACACAAAAATAAAACAATGAACAATGACTATATTATAATTACATAATGAAACAATGAAATGATTATCACAACCTATATGTGACAATTAATCAGTGGAGTACTTTTTTATTATAAGAATTAAAGAATCTTTTAAATGTTTCACTAACCACATAGCTTACACAACACATTGGTAAAGCAGTAAGTTAACATGCTGAAAAAAGTAGCAAAGCATATAGTATGAAAGCAGATGCAAAGAAATAAAATAAAAAATAAGATTTTTTATTAAATGTAAATTGTACTTCAGCATGCATTTAATAGTTATAAATAACCCAAGTTAGTAAATAGAAGGATTATTATACAAGGTACAGAAATTACATTACCTTTAACAGAACCTAGTGCAGTCCATAAATAACCTTATAATGGCAGAATGAGGTCTTCACTTAATAAGTGAAGAATTCTCTAAGTACCTACTTCACATTATTATTATTAGTTTCTAAAACTTTTCAACAAAACTAACATATTAAGAGGGTCGATGCTACAGGTCTTAAATCTTATTCATAACAGCATTAGGAGAGATGTTTTCATATGGACCCCCACATGAATAATATCAGCTCTCACAAGCATTAGGAGAGATGTTTTCATATGGACCTCTGCATGAATAATATTAGCTCTCACAAGAGATAACAAAGCCCAGCTAAGAGAGCATTCTAAAGAGACCTGTTCTCTAATTGATGGACATTGCTATTATTTGTGCCTGACTTTTTAAAAACTGGTATGTGGGGCACAGATTATTTTAAAAAGACCTCCATGGTATGAAATAAGCTCTTTTATAGGTGGAAAAACAGCCCAATAACAACAAAGAAGAAATTTTCATTCTACTGATTGATTATTTGTGCTAGGCATCCTAATATCAATTGAGAACTCACAGCCTGAAATATTTGAGTCTTTTTAAGCAGGATTTATGAGGAGAATAAATTTTAATAGAGATCTAAACAGAATTTTGTTTTACTAAACCTTTGGTGAAATTGAAAAAATCCTAAGAGAAAATATAACAACCCATCACGTGATCATAAACTTCTGGAATGACAATGACATCAGGTGGCTTTAACTATATGCAATAGAGTTGACCTAGGAGTCCTACAATTTTTGAGCTTGTTTAGGATGATGCAAGTTGCAAAATGTGCAATTAATCAGGCAAGTACCTGAAATGTGCTTTTACAAGATGACTTAGAAGAAGATGACGTAGGATAAAACAGACTTGATTGTCATCTTTTAAATTTAGCACAAAACAATACATGACTTTCGAATTCTGATTGCCAGTACATAGGTTGGTAGAATACTTGTTTGTTACAATGTTCTGTACCAGGCAGCAATATTTTTTGAATCCCTTAAAAATGTATTTTTTTTTTTTTTTTAGTTGGTGGATGCTATGAAAATCAGTGTTAACTAGAATAAAAATAAGTAAGGAATCGGTGTGAACTAAATAAAGTAACCAGGATTGGAAGCAGCAGTATGAAAACTACTAGTTATTTAAAATTAAGAATGAATCTTGCTTTTATGTCAAGAGTCAGCATGACAATAGATTTTCTATAATAGGAAAGCTAATATTTGTGAAACAAGAAAATGTTGGGACACCCTCAGCTGGTGAACAGATATGTGAGACAGAGAGCAACGCAAAATAAAGAGTTACCTAGCCAATTTTTAATGATGCCTAGGACCACACAAGTCTGTAGTGCCGCCAAGAAGGTAGGCACTCAAAGATACTCAGAATCCTTCAGTAGTTTACAACAAAATATTAAAAATAATACCTACTGAAAAGCACACTTCAACAAACCATGATATTACATACATTACAAGGCACGGAACAACAATGAAGATAATATTTCATTAAAAATCTTACCTTTAAATGCATTTGATAAATTATCAATAACCACCACCGAGTTACCATTTTCCAAGAGTTTCACCACTGCATGCGAACCTATATAACCTGCACCACCAGTAACCAGGACTGTAACCTTCTTTGGATCCATTACCTATTGTGGAGAAAATAATTACAAGCATAAAAAATCAGTGCGAAAATCATAAAATAGGTATTTAATTATGCATAAAAGTATTATAGATATATATTTAGGAGTGCCAATGAGGTATTGACTTTTTTTTTTTAAATGTGCATTGACTGCTGAGGACATTAGGTGCTTTAATAATATTTACCCATGTTATTAATCACCCAGGTTACCAGGCTATCAAAGGTTTGTACAAATTGTGTGAGAGAAAAGAAGGTTGGGCTAAATTCGGTTTTATTTGCAGTGAGTGCTACAACTCTATCCATTGATAAATTATATTCCACTACCTTGCTTACATACCTCAATCACTTCACATCTCAAATAATGACTGTCAATTCCCACTTTACATTTGGACAGTTGTAATAATAGTTTTTACAATAGTCTGGATACATGTTTAAGATATTTTTTTTAGTCCCGGATAGTAATTTTTCTATTTCTATGGAGAAATAAAAAACTTAAATATAAAATTATCGGTTAGACATATTTATGAATATCATACATTGTTAATTAGTTCTACAATATTAGCTAATTAATAATTTTAGATAATAATAATATAAATTAAATTAAAAACAAATAAAATCATGCTTTAAAGAGATTTGATCATTTAAATCAAATACTGAAGAGGTATTGATCAATAATTAGTGACACAATGAAATATTTATACATGAATAACTACAAGAAGAGAGAAAAAAAAACAAAATATGTTGATAATTTACATTAATCAGAATGACTACAGGCAAACAAATATTTTTCTAAAGGTAATTAAAAAAGTATTTCCATAAGAACAAGGCAGCCACTCACCTTACCTTATCTTTAAGATTATCATTGCGTATTTGGAGGATGAGCTATAATAAGAGTGACCTTCGAAACCTATATCATGACAAATATTATAGAGTTATCAGCCGATAGATAACAAACTCCAACCCAACAGTTTGAACTGTCTAACCTTCAATGTCATAACCTACCTGTTTTGACAGTGTTGTTCCCATGGATATCTAACACAAAGTAAATAAACATAGAAAATTCTATCAGAATAGTTTACTTTCTTATTTTCTACTTATTAGTCTTCCATAATATGTTTTCTTCGATAAATTATTTTCTAGTAAAAATCTAATAATAGAAAACTATTTCTTGGATAATTTCTAATATAGGTTTCCCCCTCGACTGCTGTACAATTCGCCATGTCAAAAAGACGTCACACGAAAGATTATCCAGCTCACTCTTTTATTCTTAGAGTTGTTGATTATAAACACTAAAAAAAAACGCTAAATTGACCACACCTAACATCTTAAAGCAAATAAAAGTATGATGATAAGTCATAGTTTCACAGGTAACACCAAATATAATTATTACGAAATAATATGCTTTATAAACAATTAAATGCAAGGGAATATAATAAAAAATCTAACTGTCTCAGCCAGGACACGAACCTAGATCTCCCGCTATCCGGGCAAGCGCGTTAGCCATTTACGCCACCGAGACTAGCCAGATAAGTTATTAGATTCCCAGCACTAGTGTCGAGAGTCTAACCTCCGGGGCCGAAGAATATATCGTCTTATGCTCGAAGGAGCTGACATTGTCAACATTGTCCTGGGTGAGACAGTTAGATTTTTTATTATATTCCCTTGCATTTAATTGTTTAAAATTTGGGATAAAATACTACAATAAAAATAATACATATTTATAAAATATGCTTTATAATATTTGATATAAGTACTGAAATAAATTTATATCTCGCGAATCAAAAACATCGTTGATTAAGCGATAACAGGAATTTAATTAGATTCTATTTATATATTCGCATTATTTGGTAAAAATGTATCTATATAAAAAGTACTAATATATTTATATTTGCAAAGCAAACATCCGTGTTACAATTATAAAATACGTTTTTTGATTATTTAAAATACGAATCTGTATTTACCAATAACTTTGATATTTTATATTAAAAATATAAATTTATTAGCAGTAATCAGTGTTGCCTTTAATTACACCAAGAAGTGCTGGCTGTTTTAAACATATAAAGTTGTTTCTTAGTTGTCAGTTCGTTCAAGGTGGCTTATTCTTTCCGGTTTGTTTGGATTCTTCCTATTCATTAATGTCATTGGATGCATCCTATCTATATCCTCCCAGATGCAAGGGTGAATAGAGTTGTTGATTTGCAGAATTTCATATTCAGGTGAGCCATTTCAACTTAGTAATTATTACATGCTTTGTTTGATTTGTGCTAGAAGCACTCATAGTAGCAAATACATTTTATGGCCTTTAAAGGACTAATAAAGGAGTTATAACTTTTTTTTCTTCAGGGTATTAAGGTAATGGCTTATGTAGAAAAATACTTCAAACACTTTTTTTTTTTTTCCAATCAATTCAAAACTATTGCCGAAGAAGAGAAATATATAAATAAATAAATATATATCAGGCGGGATTTTATTTCTTTACTCTAAATAAAAAGAAACCAGAAAGAGCAATGAGTGTAAAAGGGTGAGATCTAGTGATCTCTAGCAGGCTGGCTTAGGATTGTTCGAGAAGGAAAAAAGGAAAGCTGAACCTTCCTAGTGACACGATTTAAGGGGTAATTGGGAATTGGTCAATATCTTGATAAAAGCATAACAATTTTCTTTGAAAATGTGCCTTTTTATTAATAGATATTCGCCGGCGTCATACTAAGTCATCTACAGGACTGACATGGAAGCGAGTTAAGAGCTGTTGTCAAAATGGAGGTAGTAGTTATAGTTCTTGTGTAACTTTCTCCATTTGACAACAAATCCCCACTCGATATCGCGATAGCCCTGAAAATGACTTAAAATGGAATACTGACAATGACATCCCCACTCTTTGGGGGTGTCAAGTGCTTTTACAAAAATTTTTTTCGATATATCTGGAATAATATTTATTTTAGAGTAAAGAAACTTAACACAGTTTTTTTTTTATTGACAAAATACATATTTTAACGGCTATAATGCGAAAATGAACCTTATAGTTTACTTTTACGTTAAATATTTAACTTTACAGCTTAGAAGTCATTAATTGTTTTTTTTTTTAATGAATTTTGTCCTTTCGCTTTTAAATGTAATTTGAAAAATTATGTTCGTTTAGTATGTATATGTTCGAATAGGAGGGTGGAATGTCAAGAGCAAGTAGATAAGGTTTTTTTCGAAGAAGCAGGAATAATATTTTGCTAATTGGAATGAAACTCAAAAGATTTTTGGTTTTTTTANTGAAAGGATGTTACAGTTTGCGGGCTTCTTTGTTGTCTGAATCGCTCAGACAGGGCGGTCTCCTTATATAGGTTAAAAGTGGCTTCTATTGAGTATGGTCCAGAGACGGTGGCGTAAGAGCCATGGGAACAGGAGGTGGAGGGTGGGATGAGTGCCTCATATATACTTATCTAAGTTCATGGAATCACAAGATATAAATATTTCAAATAATACAATGATTCGTGAAATAATGAAAAAATTCACTTAATTTACGCGGCTCCTGCATGAAAGATGTTTATTTACTTTCTTACAAAATAACAAATCTCTTTAAAAAAACCAAAATATTTACATCTGCCCCTTAAAGGAATCGCATCGAGTTCTTATACAATAGTTCATTTTTTTAATATACTATTTATGTAGATAATTAATATAATACTTATGTAGATGGGAGAGGTTGTTGACGTGGGACAATGGTGTCTGGGCAGATATCTCAAGGGCACAAACATTGAAGCGATGCGGGTACAAATGCTCGCCATCCTTCCAGCTCCAGCGACGACATAGGGCCACTAACGAGAGCTCACAGAGCTGAAGATATCTCCTTCCGGGTATGGTCCAAGTCCTCGCAGGGCAATAGAGGAATCTCGACAAATAGTTCCTGGCAGCCCCACAAATACAACTAGATTGACCACTCGGGTCTGTTGATCCGATATCCTGGATCAGACATTAAGCAAATATTCCTGCTTCCCCAAAAGCTTTCTAAATTAGCTAAACAGTATCTTTCATTCTTAAGGAACGTTTTGTCCTTATATTGATCTGTAGCACTAAATTAGATTCCAAGCTTGACGAAGTTACCGTTCAATGTACTGGGTTAGCAACGTCATTTTTTAGAAAATGAAACACTGTCTATTGCATTGGTAGTGGTAGATTTATATAAGTTTCGCATATATTCATTGATTGTGAGGACCACATCAAATACGTTAACATATAGGCAGTTAACATAAGACATAAGCCGTAAAATTGCTTTGTTGTATCATCCGAATCTATGGGATCTTCTACAACTACTGTCTCTTTACCAACATACGCAGGGAATGTGGAGGGAGTTTCTATTTAGAATTTATAGAATTCTATGACAGATTCAATATGTCCCGATTTCGATTTTATATAACTATTTATATGGATAGTTAAAAGAAACTGCTTAATAGGAATTAATGTCTCAAAATTTTACTTGCTAAATTTTGATGTTCACGTAGGCTTCGACGGTCGTCAGAAGTATTTACCGTTTCTGCTTCCGGGTTGGACCGTGTCAAATTGGTGTTATTTGCCGAGCTTTCGCACATCATGTGATGGCTTCTTCAGGGCTGAAAAGAGAATGAGAGTTGTAAAAGAGAGATTTTTAAAATCCAGGTGGTATATAATTACCATGTTTTATACACCAGGTGGTGTATAATCCCGGCGCGGTCTGGTCCTTGGGCGAAGCCTGCCTTCCCATTGGTTGATACTGTGTTCTGGCGGCTGGTCTCTGGAGTAGTCAGGTAGCTGGTCACTGATTGGTTGGATCCTCTTGTCAATTAGCGCTGGTTTCCAGTTTTTGCTCAGTATGTATCAACCAGCCGCCAGAACACAGGATCAAGCAATAGGAAGGCAGACTTCGCCCAAGGACCGGACTGCGCCGGGATTATACACCACCTGGTGTATAAAACATGGTAATTATATACCACCTGGATTTTTAAAAATCTCTCTTTTACAACTTTCATTCTATTTTCAGCCCTGAAGAAGCCATCACATGATGTGCGAAAGCTCGGCAAATAACACCAATTTGACACGGTCCAACCCGGAAGAAGAAACGGTAAATATTGCTAAATTTCTTTATTAAAATTTTCTAAGTCAAGTATGCTGGCCCATTCTCAAAAATTTTCACTTTTTCATATTGAATAATTGTGTATTTATTTTAATAATATGAACAGTTAAATATTTTTAGCAAATTTAGGGTTTCGCGTAATGACAGCTCCAAATAAATAAATTTGGCTAGTTAATATAAAATATTTTGAATAACCTCAAATAATGCGTTCCATGTCTTGCTCAGTTTAGTTTTAGTTAAGTACTACTTTAAATAAAAAAAAATGAAGTGTTGGGTAGGGGCACCAGGGTAGCTCAGGGGATCCGTTCGTGTCTCGCAATCCTGACGCTGCGGGTTCGAATCCCGTCGAGGAAAATCCTTTATTAATAAATAAAAGCTTGACCTGAGCCATGGATGTTTAGAATATGATGGCAACCTTTAGATGACCTCATGACCCTAAGTGGTTGAAAGATAGGCTAACACAATAAATAAAAAAAAGTGTTGGTTATCAGGTAACACTTATTTATAATAAACTCATTTCTGATTATGAGAAGAGAGTTTTGAATAATAGAAATTCTAATGTCATTTATTAAAATTAGTTTAGTTAGATCAGATCTGTCTAAATAAAATTTTTGTTTGACAAACAATTATAATTTAACTAACAAACTTTTGAATTTCAAGTAATTCCCCCTTCCTCACATCTAACTTACCTCTTTTACTTTATATCTGCCACGAAGTTTTCGAAAAACAAATATTCTGTCCCTTAATATACAACAATTGTTTTCTGAAAGATAATTCACGTGACTCCCTCTTGCAAATATGACAGTTGGGGTTTCTCATGAGTCCTGCAGGTCTTGTCTATCCACTGGCTTCCTATCGAAGAAGCTTCACGCTTTGAAAGGATGTTACAGTTTGCGGGCTTCTTTGTTGTCTGAATCGCTCAGACAGGGCGGTCTCCTTATATAGGTTAAAAGTGGCTTCTATTGAGTATGGTCCAGAGACGGTGGCGTAAGAGCCATGGGAACAGGAGGTGGAGGGTGGGATGAGTGCCTCATGGTGAAACCTCAGGAGCCCCGAGACTCTTAGCTGGAGATAAACATGGAAGGATTGGGAGAATCTTCAATTTCAAATATCCATCCTAACCCTGTGTCAGAACGGATACATTACAAAGATCCCCCCCCCCCTACCACCTTCTATATCAAATTTTTTTTTTCAAATTTAGAGAAAAAAAATTTACCTAATACCGTCGACTGCTTGTTGTGGGTATCCAGTTTGCAAGCTTAAATCCATATACCAATTACCAACTTACACTAAATAACTGACACTTGATACTGTTTTTGAAAAAAGAAACATTTACGCTCGGTATCCTATTCATACTATTTCTCACACTACCATGGGTATGTGTCGTAAACAAATTCTAATTTTAGCCTCCATTGTATCTTTATGTTTGATCCATTTTCGTTAATTTCGCCATTATGCCTGTCAATACGAGTGAATTGCAATATTTTTATGTACTATCTCATGTTGTGCCTTTTGACGAATGGAAAAAAATTAAAATTATAGAAAAATTCTGGATAGTTCAGAACTACATATTTATGGACTAAATCGAAGCAAAATAGGAAATAAATATAAACTTTTTTTTTTCTTCAGCTACTTATCAAAGTTTGTATTTCATATTTTATTAACATAATTTTTGTTATGTTACAATGTAATTATAAAGAATACTTTATATGATTTGACATAGTTTATTTTCTAAATTGTTAAATAATTAATAATTTTCGTAAGCATTTATTCCTGGTGAAATTTTTTATTTTACAAATTTTAGAAAATAAATCTAAATTATTTAAGGGATATGAAGTTTCAATAGAGGTAGAAATACAAAACCAGCAATACCTTTAAAAACACAATTCTTCATCTAGGAGGAAGTAAACATGAACTT
Organism: Oncopeltus fasciatus; assembly: GCA_000696205.2. NCBI lineage: Eukaryota > Metazoa > Arthropoda > Insecta > Hemiptera > Lygaeidae > Oncopeltus > Oncopeltus fasciatus. The sequence continues at coordinate 21,678 of KZ808381.1, read as the reverse complement.
TGTTTTTTTTTCCTTTACCTATCCTATTATTACCTGACATCCATTAAACTAACTATAATTGTTGAGAGATTTTGAAGTTTTAACTATTATAGTCTGAAAGCTGATTAAATATTAAATGATAAAGATACTTGTAACAATGAAGGTACATGATCCCGATAAGAAATATAACGCAAATTCTAAAAATTTAGTCAAATAATGAAGAAATGTGTCAAAGTAGGAGAGAAAAAAAAAGAAAATGGTCTCCTTAAATTAATAATTTAAAACGGCTCACGCCTGAAACGGGTTGAGTCAGAAACGTTTTATTTTGTCTCGTTCCACTATTTTAAAAGATTTTTCGGAGGAAATCAAACTGTTAACTTTGGCACCGTGCGGCAAATTTAAAAAAATATTTTTGGAAAATTTCATCAATCCTTCATTGCAATTTCTCAATAAAAATATGGCCCAATTTATATCAGACATACATGTGTACACACACACATTTTGTTTTCTGTACCGCAATTTTTATAATAATGAAACCAAATTCAGTATTTAAGGATTTTTTTAATTTACCGCTAGGTCCTGCATGGAATTCGGTGCTCTTTTCTTTTTCATGATGAGGCCCTATATGGATTCTCAATGGAAATCTCCTTAAGAGGCAATGAGTATTTCATTTAGGGAATTTCATTGATAAAATTGAATCATATAATTATCATAAAAATTAATTATTTAATAATGTTCAATATTAAGATACAATACAAATTAAACTAAATTATTGCATTGCGAATAAAAATAAAATATAATAATCTTAAAATGTAATTTACAATAACACCGTTTTCTGAAATTCAANTTAATATATTAAAAAAAAAAGGGAGAGAGTGAGAGAGAGAGAGAGAGTGAGAGAGGAAATTAGCTATATATTCTTTGGCATGTGATCACGAAGGAGTCTATTAGTAGATATTAGTTGGCCGCAGGTAGAGAGATGAGGAGGAATTCATTCTGGATGGAACGGGCATACATAGCTAAAGCCCGTGGTTGGTGGGGCTAATGAAAAATAGATTTAGGCCTTGGATAAATGAAAGTCAGTGCACTGCACGGTGCTTTACTGGAATAATTTGGAGGCGAGCGTGGTGATATGAAACGCCAACGTTCCATCTCAGCGAATGCAGTATAATGAAGGGACCAGAGTAAACTTCTCTTGTGTTCGAGAAAGGTCTTCTTGGGGAGAGTAGAGAGGTAGGGAATGGAGCCATCCATGTATGATGCGACGATGGTCGGAGGCAGAAACATGTTGGTTGTCAACACTCCTGATGAATAATCTAAAGGGTTATTGTCACAATCAATGAATATAGAACTATCATAACTTCTATTGTCCGTCTTCATTGGTTTCTGCAAACCATCTTCTGTTGGCGAGTGCTTTCGGACATTGTCCATCTTCTGGCCGAATACATGTGTCTGACTACAGACAGTGACAGTGAACACATGTATTCGGCCACGAGGATGGATCATGTCCGAAAGCGCTCGCTAACAGAAGATGGTTTGCAGAAACCAATGAAGACGGATAATAGAAGGTATGATACTCCTGATGAATCTCAGGGCAGAAGGGGTGGAAGAGCATGACCCCACAATAGACAAAACAAGTGTTAGACCTGCGCAGTATGGGAAGGAGGTGGACATCTAAGACCATTAATTTAGCAAGGCTGGAAAATTTTGGATATATAAAGGGATAACGACGTTCATAATGAGGCCGGAATCAGGCGTCAAAAGGAGGACTATTTTTGAAATAACGGAGACCAGCAGGCGATTGGTAGAGACAGACATCTAAGAAAGCCCGTACCACCAAAGAACAGATTCTGCCATCAAGTGAGCGAGGAGTCTTTGGAAGCAATACCCACAAGAATGTCTTCAGACTCCTTTTGTATATCTTCTATTAGGACTTGTACATTGGAAGCGTATGAAATGTACGCTGGGTGATTTATTTCATCATGTCTTTATGTGACGACACAAACCGTGGCATTTAGCATGTGTTCTTCGTGCTATAGGCTTGCCCACAGTAAGATTGAGTAATAGCCCCAGAGTAACACGTTCAGCAGATGCACCTGTGATTTGCCTTTAAAATGGACCGCAGTGCCTTTAGCAAGATTTGAAATCGTCGGTCTTGTGCTCAGGATTGTGGCAGTTTTGAAATCCTATCCAATTCGGTAACTAGGCAATGTTTGACTGGATTGGCATAATCGACTGTTCCCTAATCAATCCTTTTTTCTCATTTTCCTATTTAGCCAATATTGCTTCACTGAGTGATGAATACCTCTCTGAAGCATGAGTTAGTATGCTATATTTTTGAAGCCGTTGCTGCTTGACATTCTATAAGAAACAATGGTTCATTTCTTCTTTCTACCAAAGATCATATTCTTAGCCCTAGAAATTGTTTCGTTGCTTGTTTCTCAAGACTTGTCTTCAGGTTGTTTAGCATTTCTTAGTCTTGTATCCAACCAGCTAGCATACTGTTCTCTGATTTTAGGGTCACTTTGTTTTCGGACTGCGTACTTTTTAATGGTGTTCTGTGCACGGCCAACAGCTATTTACTCTCATATTCTTGATAGAACGAGTTGATGATCTGAGTCTATATCATTTCCTCTGACATGAAATTAAGCTGGAAATTAATTTTGTGCTCATTTTAATGTGGACAGTTTGATTGGTAGTAGAACCATTATTTGAACTCCACATAGCTTAGTGTATCCTTCTTTTTAGAAATATGGTAATTTCTACTACAACAACCCATTAGCTGCTATCATTTCATTTGTTACACCGCGGGTGTTGCATTTAAGTGATTGTTAGGGACTAATTTGCCACTTCAGTATTAAAATCACTCATGATTATTTTAATATCACCTCTTGAAAGCTGGGGAAAACGATTTTCAAGCGTATTCAGAATTTCTGAATTCTATCCTTTGGAGCGTGAACATTAATTAGGCTGATGTTCTGAAATATACCTCAAAAGCAACACATTCTGTTCTTGGTGTGCTTCAAGTCTATGCATGTCTATTTTATATTTATTATTTATCTCTCTATTTTTAATGAAGAGAGTATATTCTAAAATTATTATTCCATTCATCGCGCCTATAGTTTTACCTTTGCTAAACCAACCGATCTGATCTGGATGACAGCAATGTCTATTTAATAGGTATCCTGTTAAGAAAGAAGCTGTTGTAAAGCGCGTGGTCACTAAAGGTTTAAGACGATTCAGATAGATATTCTAAAGCCCATTGGACGAGTGTTATTCTGTTGCTCAAATTCTCTCCAGTTGTGTAAGTTTCGTGAAGTTTTGTTTTTCCAGGAGGAGGCCTATCGCTCCAGAGTGAATTGGAGGGCTGGCTCCTTGCAAAATCCTGACATCCTGGATCACTTTTCCATTGAGGCGTTCTATGATGTAGATGTATTTCATCTGTAGTGTGAGGGCGAGGATAGTGTGTTTTAGATGGGATTGCTCATGTCCCTTCAACCTGGAGAACCGGTGGCTAGGTCATATGCCTTCCGTGTAATCAGCTAATTGGCATTAATGGCAGCTGTCAGCCTTGTTTGACAGCTCTGCGTTATTGACGGGATATGACGTGAGAAAGATGACCGCATATCATCAACTGATTAACGTTATTGACAGCAATCAGCCTAGGAGTTTGACGAGTCTTTGAAATAGGCGACAGAGTGCAGATAAAGATGACACCAACAATGGAGAATTGCTTCAAAAGCTAAACATGGCCACATAATCTTCTATTTAATGTTTTATTTTTCTAATATATTCACTCTAGGAACAAAAAAAAAAAAAATAGAATGCTTGAAACGGGCATAAACACCTTAATTCTCTGGTAGATGCAAAGGAGATTTTGAACCATAAACAATGAAAGTCTGTGGACGGCATATAACTTTGCTGGAATAATATATATAATCTGTGTATAAATGGTTATTTTTTGACATTATGGTTAACGCAATATCTTTGGCCGCAATAATAAAGGAAAAATACGAAAATCAGTTTTCCCACATGTGACATACCCACTATATGGTACTTTTCCAAAGTTTACCTGACAGTAATAATTTTATATAGAGATGCAATACGTCACAGAGGTGTGTTTTTTAATTTATGCTAGCGTTTCGCGCAGAGGTGATGAATCGAAAAAAATTGTTCAATGAACAGCAAAAAATTATTTCTGAAACGAAAAAGTTATTATTTAGGACAGCGTTTCGGCATGAGTTCCAGACCTTCTTCATGGTGATAGGTATTATAAATGACTCACCGTGGGAGTTAGTGCTTGAAATGAGTTAGTAGTCTGAGTTAGCTCCTTGGAGAATGTGCTCTCTTCCTTACTTCTACGTCCTGAAAAAAGCCTGACATTCGAGCTTCAAGTACGTAAAAATAAAAACTTTTTGATTTCATTTCATTGGTCTAATCCCGACTAGTTCCTTTAGAAAAAAAATTAAATTTTCTGTTAATAATCATTGTTGTTAATAATCAATGATTGTTATGCCTATAAATAACAATCCAACCTACTACCCTCAACTAGAAACTATAAATATAAATTACTAGAAAATATAAATTACTTACAGCTAATTAACAGATAAGTACAAATAAATTAAATGTGCTTATTTACATAGAGACCTCAAATAAACATGCTAATTACTGTCACTTATCACTTCATTGTTACTGGCTCTGCAAAGTCAACAACCAGCTCGAAGGACTGGGACACGCGATCTGATACGAAAACTGACACAGTCGAAGATTAAGTTAAAACTGGGGCTGGGGGGCCAAAGGCATCTATAACTTCATCCTTCGTGAAAAGGGCGAGTCAGGTCTAGAAGTATATAATAGCGATTTTGTGAGTAATTCAATTTTCCTTTTCTGAATAAAGGAAGCAGGTGGAATCCTTCAATTGACCCTTTACCGTACAGGTCCGGTCCTCTTGTCACATACTTCCTTAGAATTTAACAATATTAATTGAAACCAATTTTTTTTTTCGAAATTTAAGGCGGAAAAAAGTAGCAGACGTCACAATTTTCTTCTTATTTTAATAACGGCAATATGTTACTTCCCCACTTTTCTTTTAATATGTCTTCTAAGGTAATTTCCACTAAGGAACGGAAGTGTAGTATTATTGCGATGAATATCATAATGTTTTAGCGAACGGATATTGCTTGAAATTATCGAGAAAGCGTTTCCAGGCCGACTCGAGCAAGATGTCGCACCGAAAGTTCTCTCAGCTTTTCAGATTTCATTTCAAGGGAGACAGAGGTAAAAAATCTAAAAGGTTATTTCCACCACTAATGAATATAGAACTATCATACCTTCTATTATCCGTCTTCATTGGTTTCTGCAAACCATCTTCTGTCGGCGAGCGCTTTCGGACATTGTCCATCTTCTTGGCTGAATACGAAGATGGTTTGCAGACGGATAATAGAAGATATGAGTGACAGTCTTAGTCGAGGGATGGTGTCTATTGTTTCAGAGTGAGCGTCCTTCTTAGTCACACTAGCACCACCAATGGAGAGACTTTTCCAGCCTTTTTTTTTTTTACGGCTTAAACGAATTCCAAACGGATGTTCTCATGACTAATTTCTTGTTATGTTTTTCTACATTTCTTCCGATCCCACACCATTAAACACTAAAAATGATACTCACTTAAGTTCACATGTGTGTGTGTGTGTGAGTGCCCGGGCGCGCGTATTTTCAACGCCATAAAGCCTTTAGTTTGGGCGCCGTTCGTGTCTCGCAATCCTGGCGAATGTTCGAATCCCGCTCAGGGCAAGCTTTTAATTATAAAGGCTTGACCTGAGCCATAGATGCTTAGAATGGGGTGGCGACCTGTAGATAGCCCCTCCTTCCATGACCCCAATTGGTTGAAAGGGAGGCACACTAGATATTTTATAGAAAAAAAAAAAAAATAAAAGCTATGGCTATCAGTTTTCTCTTAAATTTGGCAAGTCGCTTTGTATTATTATTGAACGCAATTAGACCAATAAAAAGATGACTGAGGTTTATATACTTTCAAACGCCAATAGTTTAGCGTGCTTAATTATTTAGTTTCGAGTGATGAAACTTAACACAAATTTTTTTATTGTTAAAGAGATATTTTTAGAATATACAAAACCTTAATTAGTTGTTTTATCGATGAAATTTGACACATCGATTTTTAATTTGAAAAGAAAGGCCGAATCATTTATTATAGAATATCAGACAAATAAAAGTAGGGGAATGCCCAGAATTTCGAGAACCTAATAATTCAGCTTAGAATATAACACAACACGGATTTCTTTTTGATAAAATAAATATTTTAATAGCTAAATAGCGAAAATCAAAAATTAAGTTTGGCGTTTTACCTGAACCCTAAATCTTAGAAGCCACAGCTATTATTATTTTCTTAATAAATATAATTTTGTCCCTTCNCTTGACATTTCAGGTAATCTGATTTTTATTCGTCTGATTTCGCTGTATATCGAACTTATCATTTCTTATGTCATTTGAAAGCAACAAGGCAAAAACAACATATTTTAGGTCCTGCAATAAAATGTACAGTACAGGTAAGCCCCTGCTCCTAATTGTTTAATTTTTTTAACAACTTCTCAATATTTCATTAAATTTTTTTTTTGGTATATAATCCCAACGTAAATTTTAACAATTTTTAGTGCAAGAGAACAGAATAAAAAATCTAACTGTCCCAGCCAGGACTCGAACCTGGTTCTCATGCTTTCCGGGCCGGCGTACTTAACCATTGCACCACTGGGAGAGCTAGATAAGTTATTAAATTCCCCGCTCTAGTGTCGAGAGTCTAACCTCCGAGGCAGACGAATATATCGTCTTATGCTCGGAGGAGCTGACATTGTCAAGCTATTTACCAGGCTCTCCTTATTAACTTTTTATTTTATTTTATAAATATTGTTTTTGTTGTGGTATTTAATCCCACGTAAATTTTAAACAATAAATGCGAAGAATTAGAATAACACTTTTTATTCTATTCCCTTGCATTAATTGTTTAAAATTGACGTGATATGATACACCACAACTAAATTAATATTTATAAATGAAAGCATATTTTTAATGTTCCATCACTAAATATTAAAAAGCTTTTTCTACCCGCACGTATCATTTTAGGTTATCCCAAACTCATTTTGATGTGATTTGACTCTATACCGATATTTGTCGTAAGTTTTGAATGTGACAAATTTCTTAATATTAAAAGAAAATTATGACTGCTAAACCGTAGGGTTGAAAATTTGCGATTTGTGTTTAAAATAATAATGAATAAAAATATTTATGTTCTCAAAAAACTAAAGTGTGTTAAAATTTATTATTCTTTTATTTAATTTATTAAATACTAAGCATACTACAACGAAAAAAAAACAACTGTTTTTCTCGCACTTGACATTTCCGTTATTCCCCAACTCTATTGCTCCAGTTTTTCTCAATAACAAACTAAGGAAACATATTTTTTTCATTAAAAAAAACAAAACTATTGTCTCAAGGGAGTTCATGAATACAAATGTACACACACACACACACACTATATATATATATATATATGTGTGTGTGTGTGTGTGTGTGTGTATATAGACATTTTAATGACTATCATTTTTGATGTATAGTAGGGGAGATTGGAGAAAACATCTAATTTTTAAAACACCTCCCATGAAAACCAACCTAAGGAAATCCGCTAAAAGAAAGGTGACGCCTTAGCTACTTGTTTGTAAAGGAGGAACGATCCTTCTCTAAGCTTCCAAGTTCTAACACATGGAAGACCACTGTCCTTAAAGACTGCTTGCAGAACGCTTTCAAGTCGACCTCCAGCTGTACCTACGAAGATATGGAGGAATTGCAGGACCTCGAACATTCTTATTAGCATACTTTCCCAACAGAATAAAGAAAGAAAATAAAAATTCATATAATTATTGGCGTAATAAGTTCGAGTTCGATTTTACAATACAAGATAGTTCGAAGGTCAGTTGACGTAATGTGTGATGCGAGTGAATCTTTCCCATTCTAATTTATTACAAAGAACAGAGGGGTGAGGGTCATCCAGTGAGGAAGGTTGCATATAGGACGGTTCGCAGGACGGCTCGCAGGACGCTTCACAAAAGGATAATTAGCTAGATAGGCAAATAAGGCATTCCCTCAGGTACTGGCATGAAGAATATCCTCGCAGGACCTTCGTAAGCCAAGCAGATTTCATATAACTCATTTAAGAGGGACCTAAAGAAGATTAAATGCCGAAATCTATCTTCAAGCTGAAGGACTATCAGCGTAACAGATAAAACCGCAAAGATGTCCTCTAGACTGGCAGTTCTTCTGAATTCTGCAAAATTCTTTAATGTTATCCTTAATATGCATTTTTTTTTTTTTTTGTAAATAGTTGAGAAATAAAAGTATTATAAAGTTCTATTTTATTCACGTAGGCTTCGACGGTCGTCAGATGTATTTACCGTTTCTTCTTCCGGGTTGGACCGTGTTAAGTTGTTATTTGCCGAGCTTTCGCACATCATGTGATGGCTTCTTCAGGGCTGAAAAGAGAATGAGAGTTGTAAAAGAAAGATTTTCAGCCCTGAAGAAGCCATCACATGATGTGCGAAAGCTCGGCAAATAACAACAATTTGACACGGTCCAACCCGGAAGAAGAAACGGTAAATAGTTCTATTTTATACATATTACACTCTAAACATAATTAATAGATTATCCAGTTACAGACACAAATATAAATATATACTTATTATTCTTCTCCGTCTGCCTTGTAGTCCCAAGGTATCTGGCTATAAGCTATAAGCTCCGGTGGAACTTTCGTATGCTTGGTCAAACTTCAGAGATCTGTACTTACAATCTCTCATACACATTCAGATATGCAATCAAGTAGTTTATAATATAATATTCATTCTAATTTTGGAGGACCTGAAATTTTGAGAAGGGGTTAAATCATTTAGATGAGCTTTAACCTGTAAACTAATGGATCTCATCCATCGAAGGGGACTTACGACCTCTTTTTTACTGTTAAAGACTCAGGAAGCAAAAAGAACAGACCCGTACTGGAGGGTGCCACATTAAGTTGGCTTTCTCATGACACCTCTCCATTTATGAGAGAAAATACAATTTTCTGAGGAAATCTAGATGAGCCTAGAAAGATCCATCAGTTAGGGCCCTCGGGCTGGTCGTGGCCCTTGCAGTACCGGTAATAGTGAAGTATTTAGTGACAGTTATAAATATTAATTTAGTTGTGGTTTATTATCCCACGTAAATTCTAAACAATTAATGAGAGGGACCAGAATAAAAAAATCTATCTGTCCCAGCCAGGACTCGAATGAAGCAGGAGATCCAGGTTCGAATTCTGGCTGGGACAGATAGATTTTTTATTCTATTCCCCGCCCTTAATTGTTTAAAATTTACGTGGGATAATAAACCACAACTAAATTAATATTTATAAATGAAAATTAAAAAAGTAAATAACGAGAGTCGATAAATAGCTAGACAATGTCAGCTTCTTTAAACATAAGACGATGTATTCGTCTTTCTCGTGGGTTAGGCTCTCGCTAGTGTGTTGGGAATTTAATAGGTCATCTAGCTCGTCCCAATGGTGAAATGAAAACATACCGGCCCGGAAAGCAGGAGATCCAGGTTCGAGTCCTGGCTGGAACAGATAGATTTTTTATTCTATTCCCTCTCATTAATTGATTAAGTGACAGTAATTAGCAAATGCAGACATTAAGCATGTTAAATATTAAATATAATCTTTTATTAGTAAGTATAATTATTATTGTAATAAATTATCTTAAATTCATTTCTGTATTTAAATTAGTATTGACCCGTAGCCCATAGCCCCAGGGACAATGCAAATGCAACTGCAAAATCTTCCGCCATACACTTTGGTACATATGGGGCTATGACAATAGTGGGGACCATAGGAATTAATAGTTCAGAAAAAGGACTGGGGAGAACGGAATACGAAGCCAGGACCTAACGCATGTGAGTGACGCACTCTAATCGTAGTGTAGTACTTGTGGCGCCCCTACTCACTGTCATTCTTACTCCCTCACTCTCTATCTCTCTCTCTTCACACACACACACACACACACACATATATACATTAAACTGATCATATTTTTAGCTTACCTTAAGTAGGTTCGTTGAGGAATAGATGAAATTTTGTGAAATACGCAAGACAGATAAAACATAGATACTTAATATGACTAACCCTCCCTCCAAGCCAAACTTAGACGACTTAGGAACGATAATTACCCCCGGTCTCGTTGTACTTCTTGAATGGCCCTCACATTTTCATTTAAAACATAAGAAGGGGGTGTATAATTAGTTAGGAAATGAGAAGCCGTTATCTCCTACTCCTACGAAGAAGTGCTCTCGAGATGCGATTCTGCCTGCTGTTTAAGCACGACATAGGTGTACCTATAAATGTCAAGGTCACTGTCATTCCTGTTCAATTCCTTGGGAGAAATCCTTTCTCTGCGCGTCCTGCGAAGGAGAGAGCTACCTCGAAGGCTCGTAGAGAATATGAAGAGAAAAAGGAAGAAATGCATCACCACTTTATCATCATTATCGAGGAACTATACTGAAACCATTTAGCTCCAGCATAGCAACTATTGAATAAATGAAACCGCATTCGGTATTAAAGCTCCTTTTTCTTGCAAACTGTTGCATAAGATCGTGAATGGCAGAAGTCGGAGAGGCTTAGGGGGGGAACAAAATTTAAAATCTTTATATCTCCANCTCTGAAATCTTTCGAAGATAACATTGAATGAATTGGTGACTAATTTTGCATTTCTTCTCTATCTATAATACTATAGGTAAGCACGTTTGTCTTGGTGCTATGACTCATGTTTCCAAAAATTTTAAATACGCATTCTACTTGTGGTGGATTTTTAGTTATATTCAGTCCCAGTACTGCCAGTTAAAATACTCATCGGTCATAATTAGTTTTAGCTGATACTTTTGGCACAAAAAGCTAACTTTGATCCTTAATTTGAATCGAGAGAAAATATGGAATCAAAATTTAAAATGAAAATTTTTTAATTAATTTTAAAAATTTGAGATAATATATATTTTATTTCGGAAGAAATCGTCATAATACAAAACTAAATTAAAAGTGATTTCAGGGGCTCATGGGTACCTGTTCTGCAATCCTGGCGCTGCTGGTTCAAATCCAGTTCTGGGTAAGCTTTTATCTATAAGTAAAAACCTGTCCTGTGCAATGGATATTTAGCATTCCACTACTTTACTTATCTACTTTGTCCAGCACCAATTGTTTCCGGCCATCTTCAAATATTGGGAGGTAATACTTTGTGATCATGATAGGAGATAACGGTTAAGTGGAATGATTTCTTAAAGTAGCAATCACGGGGAAGGTTATGTTTGCCTCAGTATATCGGAATATGTCCGAACATTTTGACATTAGGATCTAATTTTGACATTTCTATTTAGAGTTTTTGATGAATATTTGTTTACAATATTATTTAAAACATGCACCTCAAAACTTAAAATATGATGATAAGCTACATATTCGTGTTATTATTATATTTCGTTTCGAGTCATAGCTCTCATAATGGTAAAATTTTTAGCCTAACTTAAAGTAATATATTTTTATTTAGAATGTTCTCATTAACAACTGAATGTCTCTTCATTTTAGGTGACTTCGTCAATAATTTCAGTGGAGATAAACCAAAAGGTGATATTCAAGCAACAAGTGTTCCAATTCTTGTAAGTGTTTTGAAGTTTTTTTTTCAGTGTATTGGTGTTTTTCTTACATTGTATTATTTTAAAGTAATTAAATTTCAAATTATTGAAATCTGAATAACTAATAAATAATTTACATATATTAGTATTCTTCTATTCAAGTACCTTTAGTTATTAGTGATACTCTTTAATTCTTATTTTTTAATCAGTGGATTCTAGCACTATGAAATTGACTTGCCCAAGTATATTCCATTTAATAGGGTAAATAAAAAAACAACAACAAAAAACGAGATTTTTGACAAGGAAATCTACATTGGTACAGTGATGTGCATCCATAATTTTTAATGTAATACAACCCAATTTGGTATTTAGTTTCCTTTTTGGTACCTGTTTCATCAAAGAAAGATAATACTATGAATTATCATTAGCATTACAAAAATGTATAACAATAAATATAATATATACTTTCCTAACATTTACATACTATTACAATTTTCAAAAGAGTATTTATTAAGAAAGATATTTAAGAATGTAAATTCGAGAATAGGTCTGATTTTCATAAAAATGGATCCCTTTTGGTTGAATACGGAAGAGTGGAAGGGAGATGGAGGGAAACCAAATTAGAAATATCTTTATTATTATTGGTTATACAAAACAATATTTGATCATTAATAGGTACATTATTTATTTTCATGCTCTATAATTATATTAGAAAACAAACAAAACGAAGATGTTTCTGACTGAAAGGGGAGGCGTATACTCCCCCTTCGATGTGGTCTTGGACCACCCTCAACAAGACACGCGGTACAGTTAGCCATTCTCTCTTATTTACGTCCGTCTGTTTCGCGTTACTCTGCGTCTGAGGTCGGAGGAAATAGGGAAAGTTTGCTCTGTATCTCGCATGTTTCCCACCTAGCATGTTCAGTCGCAGGAAATCCGATAAGACCTTACAACACCTTTCGTCCGTTCGAGATACCAACGGTCATCCGTTTTACAGAACGCATCAGGAAATCAAGCTATTAACGTTGCTCATTAATGTTTTTTTTTATTCTTCATATATCTAAGTTAGTAAAAGCTAAACGATAAACTTGGCAGCACCTCCTATAAAATAGAGAATGTCTATATGTATATAAATATATATATATATTCTTTGATACCTCAAAAAGGTACGCTCTTATTCCCGTTACTTCTTCTTCTTTTTTTCATTGAAGGAACTTCCTCCTTCCTATACATTTCTTTAAGAACTTCCAGAGGCCTAATGTTCTCTTGGAGTAATGAACTAGAAATGTTCGTATCTGATTCTGGAAGCTGCCAGGATCTTCGGGATCTTCTTAAGAACTGGCCTTCCACAAAGTACCTTCCCTAATACATTCTTAAAAGCGATTTTCTCTCTTATTCTTGGCATGTTTTTGCCAACTTCCTTTGAAAAGTATTTACTACTTCTGCTTTGGCCAGTCACAATTAGTAGCTATCTTTTTTTTTTACCAGATTTATAAAATTATCCATCAGTAAATAATCTATATTCAACCTTGTATCATTATTATTTTCTTATCTTTCATTGTTTTCATTTTAATCTTACCTTCAGTGACTGGTTCCGGATCTATATACCTCGGTATTTTACTTTCCAAATCTGCCTGACATCTCATTACTATCTGTTTTATCATGTCTCTTATCTAATTTTTATAATTTAAGTTTATTATTTTTTCCTAGTATTCCTAACTCCCTAAGTCCTTCATTCCTTTCACTAATTTTGATTTTATGACCAAT